>VZTD01002682.1:160868-446730 GCA_013397725.1 Rhagologus leucostigma
TCTTTTCTTTTCTTTTCTTTTCTTTTCTTTTCTTTTCTTTTCTTTTCTTTTCTTTTCTTTTCTTTTCTTTTCTTTTCTTTTCTTTTCTTTTCTTTTCTTTTCTTTTCTTTTCTTTTCTTTTCTTTTCTTTTCTTTTCTTTTCTTTTCTTTTCTTTTCTTTTCTTTTCTTTTCTTTTCTTTTCTTTTCTTTTCTTTTCTTTTCTTTTCTTTTCTTTTCTTTTCTTTTCTTTTCTTTTCTTTTCTTTTCTTTTCTTTTCTTTTCTTTTCTTTTCTTTTCTTTTCTTTTCTTTTCTTTTCTTTTCTTTTCTTTTCTTTTCTTTTCTTTTCTTTTCTTTTCTTTTCTTTTCTTTTCTTTTCTTTTCTTTTCTTTTCTTTTCTTTTCTTTTCTTTTCTTTTCTTTTCTTTTCTTTTCTTTTCTTTTCTTTTCTTTTCTTTTCTTTTCTTTTCTTTTCTTTTCTTTTCTTTTCTTTTCTTTTCTTTTCTTTTCTTTTCTTTTCTTTTCTTTTCTTTTCTTTTCTTTTCTTTTCTTTTCTTTTCTTTTCTTTTCTTTTCTTTTCTTTTCTTTTCTTTTCTTTTCTTTTCTTTTCTTTTCTTTTCTTTTCTTTTCTTTTCTTTTCTTTTCTTTTCATAGAGAAGTCATCAGTAGGAATACTATGGTAGAAATTCATGCATTGAGTAAATATTGGTAATTTCTTCACTTTCATCTGATGTATAGCATTTTTGTTTACACATTGGATTTGTTTGGTTTTGATGGAAACATAGGCTTGGCAAAGCTTATAGATGAAAAAGCAGTCTCAAGTTTCAAGCAAAACTATGTTAGTTGGCAACTGTCCTTCCATTTTTAACAAAAGCATTTAATCCATATGATAAAAGGCAGTTATAGAGAAATTTATTCACTTTAAGGCTTTTCTTTCCTCCTTTTATTCTTACCCTGGTCTTATATTCCACGCACAATGACTATCTTGCTGCATTTTTAGTACAGTTCTACTACATTTAGTAAATTTCTGTATTTAATGGAATTAGAACTTATAAGCTGTTTTAGTTGCAATGTTTGAAATTTAGGGCTTGTTTGAAATTTCAGTTTCAAGTAGTGACCAGCTTTCTCATCATACTTTTAAACTGTGAAGAAAAACGAATTTCTTGAGATTTACTTGTTTAATTTGAAAATCTCACCTTTAATAATCAGGTTTGCAAAGGAAAAAGCTGAAGACTTTCAGTGTGCGATATCTGATTTACTTTATGACGGTTACTTCATTTTGTAAGATTTAATGCTTCATAACTTATCAGGAATTGGAATAATTATGTAATTCATGAAAGAATATGAAGTTTTGTAGCTGCATACTAATTCTCAACAGGCAGTTTCCCATATCTCCAACCCTCTGAAAATTGGTTCAAGAATGATCTTTATCACATTTTGCTGACTTTTTATTTTCGCTCCTGCTTGCTGCCAGTAAAAACAGCATTTCCCTTTTTATTATCTTAAATTTTGCTAAAACCTCACAGGTTCTAGAATGTGTAAATACCTCTTCTAGTTAAGGAGAGTATTTTATATAAAGCACGAAGGAATATAGTTACACACATGAAACTGAAATGCTCACTGGAGTATTTCGTACTACTAACAGCTGTCAGTAAGAGAACAGCTCAAGCCAAAGTCATTAACTTTCCATCCTGTAGCAAGTATTTCATGCTTCTTCTGTATATGCTATAGGAACTTTTTAGAATATCAGTAGGGCATACCATAGAAATTAATAAGCTCTCTGCTTCAATGTGCTGTGCTTGATTCTGTGGAACAATCTTTGGAAATGCTCTCCAGTATTCAAGTGTTCAGCCATTACACAACAGCAGTGGGACATCATGAAAGATTTTTATATTTTTATTGTCTCAGTGTCTTGGGAATGACTGATGTAACTAATGCTTTCTTTGTATAGCACCTGCTGTGAGTGCAGACAGGTACAGGGAAAGGATTTATTTTCAGGATTATTTTCCAGAAGAAAATTTATAAACTATAGATAGAAACATAATCACCACCCTAAATACTTCAGCTTCTCTAATCACATTTTGGAAAGATACATAATAAGACAAATTATGAAAATCTTGACTGTGCCAAGATTAGCTAAGTGATTGATATATGGGACAATTTCCAAATTTTATCCTTGTGACCATGTTTTATACCAGTCTGAGAAGTAAGAGGTCAGCCTTAATAGAGGCTAGGAGAACTCCTCAGGTCTGGTTTAAGAAACATTAAACAGCGCTGGTCGATTCAGGGCCAATTTTTTTGAACCCTGCAGAGGGTCCCCAGCTAAAGACTTGATGGTGTTTGCGTTAAGAAGAAACCAAACGTATTCATCTATCACTTGGGACACAGAACACAGACAATGTCCCTGTCCTGCTTAGGAGCAAGTAAACATCACCAGGATGTCAAATCAAAAGGAACAGCATTCCAAACCAACAAAAAAAGGGAGAAGAAAAATTATTCCAGTGCGAACATAAAGACTGTGTGGCATGAAGTGCTCACAAAATTTATCAAGAGGATTTGCAGACTCTGATGCCTTCAAAAAGCAACTCCCCTTCTCCTTACTGAAGACAGTTTCTTTAATGGAACAGCATAGAAAGCATAAGCAACCACGAAATTATACTGCAAATTGAATGGAAGATACGGAGGAAAATGAACACCTGGAACTCAAGGAAGTTAACATGACTAACTATTCTGCTAATAGCTGCCCAAAATACAGTATTTTAGTGGGTAAACTTTCAATTATATATTCAGCCTCTAGAAATGCCACATCAGCCTATTCAGAAATCCCCTGCTATGGCTAGCAAACAGCAATACACTGAAATCTATTGGTGACTTGTTACACGCTGTGGTCTTCTCTGGAAATCTCTTGAATATGATTTATGCTTTGCTTGCCACTGCAATGCTCAGGCAGTGCCAATCCTATCTGTAAAGGACAACAATATGGATGCAGCTTCTACCTTAGCTCTTTGTTATCTTGTACCCACCATTTTGAGCTAGCCACAGAGCTACATGAAGGTATATACCATGTTCACTTCAGCTAAGGGGTCTGAGGGCATTTTGCTTGGTACTCTTCTTTTGCTTAGAGCAGTGTGTGCTCTTTAGCTAATTACTATGATGTGAATAAAATATATTACATATGTGGTGGTCATGTGCATTGATAATTATATTTACCATGCACCTTTGTGTGCCTCACCTGCAGTTCATCCCATCAGTCTATCTCCCCCAGTATTTATTCTAACATTCCAAACTTCTGAAAAACTTCAAACAGCTGGGACTTTTTCTTTCTTTTTTTCCCCCTATTTTCCTTTTTCCCCTCAAACTTATCAAATATGTATTTCCTTCTTTTCCCCTAACAGGGGACATTTTTTCCTACCAAATTAATACTGGCCAAAAGATCAAATGTTGATATTTTGCCCTGAACCAAAGTATAGTAACTGCTGTGTCTCATCAAAGCGCAAAGCTTAATGAGAGGCTTTGGCAACATACCTTGGGGAAGCGGAGATTGCTACGGTTCTAAGGGAGCAGCCAGCAATTCTCTGGTATTTGGAATATCCTTTCCTAAATATTCCGGGTTTGAAGTCATGGAATTCTTATCTATAGCAGTACTATTTCTGGTGACTTTTAATAGTTTCAAATATTATTTGTAAGTGTCAAAGATTTACTATCAGTAATTCTCTAAGACAAGGCAGCTGTATTAGCTCTATATGTAGTAGTATCTGTTATTAAAGATCAAGGCTAAAGAAACAGTCTCCATCACATTTTTTTAACCTCAAATGTTTTGCATTTATTAAATGTGGGAGTGGCAAACTCCATACAGACTGTCTGAAATAACATAACATTCGTATTGGCATTCACTTGATTTGTAATACCTATTTCATTATTTGTAGCATTGCCACTTATTTTATGACTAATTAAAATGAGGGTCATTTGAAGGTAGTATTACCAAGTGTTCTTTCTACCTATTGGAGTTTATGCATATTAGTAATTTACTTTCATCTTTGTTTTTGATTTGTTCCTCCTTTTTATATACCTGTCTACTATACCCTTTCCCATGACTTTCTTAAATACCTTGGTTTGTTGTTTATTTCTTTAATTCCTGGGTTTATTTTTCACAGCTCCTAGTATATTACAATGATCTTTAGCCATATGTTCAGGTGTGCATGAGAACTTTTTGTGCAGTTAGCTTGTTGTGCAGCAAGAAAATTGGCTAAGTTGATGGTGTAAACATCAAGCTGATCAACAAAGGCAGCTTTTGCTACTCTGACTATGGGATAGAAATACACTTTGGACAACAGGGGGATATGTCCAATCAGAAACATGAAAAATGATGTTATCAAACTTCTTCCACTCAAGCTTCTTCCAGTGTACCAGAACCATAAAAAGTTTCAGGAATGAAATAATTAATAATGCTGACATTTAAGGAAGCGTTAACACAATCAATAGTAGAAAACAAACACAAATTCTCCCATGTTTTCACTTGACAAAAAAGAGGAGTAGAAGGATTAAAAGAGTTGCGTGAGTTATGAACTGGACTCACTGTGTGAATATGGGCATTACACCCAAAGCTCCAAGTTGTGCTCTGCAAATGTGTTGAATGTGTTGGAAACATCCCTGACAGTTTGTCTTGATGGGTTACCTGATGAGCAGTTGCTGTTTCCCAAGAAAGAACTTTGGAACTTTCACAAACAAGCCTTTAATTCATCAGATGTTTCTGATTTGATAGGATGAAATGTAAAAAAGTAATTTAAGTCATGTATTCACTATTAAGTCACAGGATTTCACTATATGGGTAGGCTGAATTGCTTTTGTACTGACGGGGATGTTTCATTTTACAGAAAACTGAAAGCAACAGTGATCAGAAAAGAGGCAACCGCTAAAAAAAAAAAAGAAAGAATGTGAGAATGCAAGAATATGAAAGCTGAATGGGAGTAAGTAGTTTGAACATCAGCTGATCTTGTTATATTGTGAAAAGAAAAACAGCAACTTGAACTTCAGCAGCCGTGGTAGTCATATGTTCAAGCAGACTTTAAATCTTGAATACAAGTCTAATACAAGCTAGCCTATAATTCAGACTAATGATGTCATTGCAATTTAATTTAAAATCCATCTGCAAAGCCACAATTCGACCTAAGTTCAAGACAGAGAGCGTTTTGCCTTAGTGACTTTGTTCTTTCAGGTAATCTGTTTTGTTTTTCCATAGGTAGGAATGCAATAAGTGCCTTACTATCCAGTTTCTTCAAGGAGGAAATAAGGACAAGGTGGTGTAAGAACACATATTTGGAGGAACATGCTAGAAAACAGAGAATTCTACGTGCTGATGGCTTCTCAAAAAGACAGGTGGAAATATAGTAGCAACTTCCCACCAGCTCTATTTTGCAAATATTGAACATGGAGGTAAAACCAGGCAGGAGTGAAAGAACTACCAGCGTGAACAGGAGAAGGAGCTGAGTAGATGAGTTGGAGAGGAAGATTAATTAAGTATGACTGTGTAAGTGGGCTAGGGAGTGATGAGCAAAAATGCACCAAGTAGTCAGGTTGTGTAGTGTTGGTATTTTCAGCTGGATTGCTTTGAAGACCAGTGTCAGAGCACAGGTCTTGGTAGTTTCATTACTAATGCTTTATGACAAACTGAGGGACAGTAGGGTTCACCCTGTCTATATTTCTCATTTTGGCACCAACACAAATTTCAGTTAATCGAGTATTTATTTCTAATCCTAAATTTATTCAACCTAAAATTTCTTATCTACTCTATGTCTGTACTTATAGTGATAGCATTTTATTCACAGGGATACAAGGGCCTGTTCTGCTCAGAAAGCTGAAAAGAAGCAAGAATTTAACGTGTTTTGCACTTAAGTCTTACCAGAAGTGGTAAACCAAATGGTTTTATTCATTCATTCATGGTCAGAGCTCAGGATAGACTGTGGGCAGGCCACTGCCAGCACTCGGTGCACGGCGGCCAAGAACCCACAACCCACTCTGGTGCCACCATGTCCCTGTCACTTTGGTCTCCCTTTGGAGCTGGCCCCTGAGCAGCACGCACAGGGTCAGACTAGACCATCTCGCTGGTTCACCAAGCGAGTTTTCAGTGTGCAGGCAACAGAGGCGCCTCAGTTTCCTGCCGCTAGGGACCTCTGGGAGTCCACCGGCCCTGAAGACCAACAAGGCTTCTGTCCTTTCCTGGCTCACGATCTCCCGTGTTTGAGTCGGGAAGTGAAGTGTGTGCAGCTGGGGCAAGATGAGTCACAGATTCAGAATCAAACAATCACGGAATATTCTGAGTTGGAAGAGACCCACAAGGACCACGGAAGTCCGACTCCTGGCCTTGTGTAGGACATCTCCAAGAGTCACACCATGTGCCTCAGAGCCTTGTCCAAACGCCTCTTGAACTCAGACAGGCTTGGTACTCGGAGGCCTGTTCCACTGCCAAACACCCTGGGCATGAAAAACCTTCTCCTAATACCCAGCCTAAACCCGACACGGGTTGCTGCAGCGGCCTGTGCGGTGTCCCGGGGCAGCACAGACCAGGCCGGCCGCCCAGCCAGGCTGCCCGGCCCCGCCGCTCCGCGCCCGCCCCAGCACCGCCCGGCNGGAAGGCCGTGCGCTAGTGCGAATCATCCGCCGGCCTGCGCGCCCTCGCCCTGCGCGGGAGCTGGCGGCGAGGAGCCCGCCGGGGAAGGGGCGGCGTGGGCGCCGAGGCGTCGGGCCGGCTCTCGGCCTCCCCGGGGCTTTGAGGTCGGCAGAGGAAGGTGGCCGTGGCGCTGGGGCCGAGCCTGCGGTGCACACTGAGAGCTGCGCGGGGCCCGGGCCCCCGGCTGCTGCCCGAGCCACTGCGTGCCGCGTTCCTGTGGTCAGTGTGTTATCCAGGCCGGCGTGCCCCCTCCAGCCTGGCCTTGAGCACTTCCTGGGATGTGGCACCCACAGTTTCTCCGGGCAGCCTGTGCCAGTGCTTCACCACTCTCAGGGTGAAAAGTTTCTTCCTAACATCTAATCTAAACTTGATTTGTCTAAGGCCATTCTCCCTTGTCCTATCGCTATATGCCCCTGTAAAAAGTCCGTGTCCAGCCTTCTTGTATTCCCCGTATAGGTACTATCTAGTACTGATAACATCTGCAAAGAGAGACATCAACATCTGTGCTGTCTGCTTCTTGCTATTTCCTCTCCTTCTAGGGAGGAAGCTGAGTGATAAAAGGTCGTTTTGTGATATATGTGCGATATGGGTGCAACAATAATACATGGATACCTTCCTAAATGGTTGATAGAGGGAGGGGGAGTAAAAAGTTTACAGCTTTGTTTCTGATTCAGCAGACTTTGCCAGCTTTTGTGCCTTGCAGTCTGACACTGCAGACATCTGCTGTGGTGGAGGAACGCCAGTAGAGTAGGCTTTTAAAGAATACTGTCAGAAAATGTAGCGGGCCTTTTATTTAAACTAAAGATTAGGGAAGACAGATGTCCCGTAAGTGCTGGGAGAATTTGACGTTTTAAGTTTTGGGTTTTGGTTCACAAATGTAGGTAATTAAACTTCCACTCCTCTCAAAAATTTTCCAAATGGCCATTTTTCATGTGAGAAAATAACTAAAATAACTAAAATGGGATAATGCTCTCTATAAGAGTGAAGAATCCTTTAGGTGAAATTACTGTGATATTACAATCTAGTGATTTGTTTTTGAAAACTAGGAGAATCTTCAGAATCTGGGAATTTTTTCTGATAGGTAATTAAAGGATCTGAAGCTGCCCCCCCCCATCACTCCCAGTGTAAACTCTGAATCTGTTTTGTGAAAGGAAAGCTTTCTTGTCTGTGCCCCTTAAATTCAGTTTATGTTCTGAGTTACATGGATTGCTTGCTCTATTATTTGGGTTTCTGTTCTCCCCTTCTGTGGTCCAGATTGAAAAGTTGTGTCATAAGAATTCATCACCAAACGGTGTTTGAAGCAGAAATGGAGCCATTGCTGAAGGTACAGTGTGAGGCGCTGCCAAGTCCATGGAAACGTGTTGGATTTTGGGGTTGCTGGGAACGCCTCGGGCGCATTTGGCGCGGCGGGGCGGGTGCTCACTGCTGCCACCTGCTGGGCAGCGGCGGCGCTGCGGGGCTGGGCCCCTCAGCGGGGACTTGGCTCCAGAGAACATGGCACTGGGAAAACGTGAGCCGGGAACAGATCCCGAAGATTACCTTCTCACTTACAAGCATGGATCAGGTTTTGATAATAACTTCTGTGGTTTTTATCTTCGTTTCCTCAGGAAGTGAGATCTGTGTGATTCTGCCTCTCCATATCTTTGGCTACTAAGAATTGAACCTGATAATTTTAACCAAGTTTGAAAGCAGGATAAAGGTTTTATGGCAATTCTATTCTTACATGTAGTCTACAATTTGAAGGCAGGGCCAAAGAGAAAAACTGTTATTCCCCATGTTGTTGGGCAGCAATCCTCCAGGACTGGACCATGTCCCTTACAAAGACAGGCTGAGAAAGCTGGGACTTTTCAGCTTGAAGAAGAGAAAGTTGTGTGGAGAGCTCATAGCAACCTTCCAGTATCTGAAGGGGGCTTACAGGGAAGCTGAAGACAGACTCTTCGTCAGGAACTGTAGTGATAAGACAAGGGGGAATGGGTTCGAACTGAAAGAGAGGAACTTCGGGTTTTGTATTAGGACGAAAATCTTTCCTGTGAGGGTGGTGAGACACTGGAACAGGCTGGCCTGGGACGTTCTAGATGCCCCATCCCTGGCGGTGTTCAAGGCCAGGTTGCATAAGTCCTTGAGCAACCTGATCTGGTGGGCAATGTCCCTGCCCGTGGCAGGAAGGGTTGGGACTGCATGATCTGTAAGGTCCATTCCAGCTCCTTAACATTCTATGATTCTGTGATTCCATCTGGTCAGCATATGCATATGGACCAGCTGGGTGGTGTGCACATGAAATTAACTACAGGATACCATGGGTGAAAGTGTCATAAGAGTCACTGGTGGGAATTGGGGCGATGTTATGAGGAGTTAGAGCAACAAAGGATACCCCTTTGAAGGCAGTAGACACAATTGTTCTGTCAGTGGAGCAGCCTCGGGTGCTCAGTGTGCTTTTAAATTATAATTTCTTTTCTTTTTCCTATGACGTGTTTCAGTATATAGCCCTACAGTTGTGAAGGTGCTGCTTTTGGCAGAGCTGTCTTCTAAAAGACATCTCGGTGGAGGATCTTGTGAAGGGTGATGGATATAGGTGAAACAAGTTTTTCCTGAAAGAAGAACTCAGGAAGTGTTAGAATCCTTTGATATACATGGAATAATTTTTGGCATTTACAGGAAGATGTATGTATTGCATGAGATTGTTCCTAAATAAAAATCTTCAGTCTTTGATTTATCAGATTATTTTTTTAAAATTATTTTTAATGAGTGCAATGTATTTTGTTCCAGCCTGATCTAAACAATACAGAAAAGTAGGCCAGATTGACAAGATCTTGCTACATGTATAAATAGTAGAACAGCTTTCAAAAATCAATTCTTAAATTAAACAATTCAGCTTTCACCAAGAAGGGTATTCCCAGACTGTATTTTACAGTTAATGCTATAATAAATTGCTGTCATTGTTAACGTTATTAAAATGAAGACAATGGTAATACTCATTAAAAGTCTGTAATTCCTTTCATGCAGCTTTGGAAGTAGAAAATTCTTTGTGTTTGAGACTTGGTGGTACATACCACCAGCTCCCAAGAACACTCTAGGACCATTGCAATTAGTCTACTTTCTAAGTTACAGTAATGTACAATATGTTAAATATTCTGTCCTTGGTGAGGGACAATAACTTTGCAAGGATTACAGAAGTATTTAAAAATTAATAAGACTTAGTTATGTGTTTTACTATGGAAATAATACTGATTTTAGATGGCTAAGACAAATGGCATTTGATGATTCTGAGTTGCAAAGTACTCTTTATTAGTTTTATATTAATCATGAACTCATTAAACATAATAAATTAATAAAGAGAAATCTAGATTATTTATATTAACAATTATAATTTACTCTTCTGAATTTGGGAAGTTTTGGTTACAACTTCTTTAAAATTTGGTCAAGAACGTGTTTACTCTGTGTTATGGTAAAGGGTGGACTGATGTCAGATGCTGTTTGTGAGAGGTTTCTGTTCTTTTTTTAACTGTCAGCCTTGCATATGGTTGCAGGGGTGTAACAGTACTTCTCCAGGCATTTTTAACTTTCAGTAGAAATTATATTTCTAAGCAATGCTGTGAGCTATAGCTTCATAATTTTACTAGTGGTGAGTTGGACAGGTATTACTGGACACAGTCTAAAGACAGATGACTTGCTCAGCTGAAATCTGCACAGCATCATTTATGGTAATCTTGAAAACTAAAGCCCATGAGGCTACTGCAGCAAAAGGAACTTTGTAAATCTTTGAGAGAAATAAAAAAAAATTGTAAATGGAGTAAATCTGATGTTACCGGATATTTGTTTTTAGTTTGATTTTTTTTAAAATAAGTGTATACAAATGTACTATTATTTAAAATCAGGGCAGAACTCATCCGGCTTCTGTGGAGGTGAAGTAGAATGAGCCTTATTTAACTAACTTTAATGATTTCTCTAGTGTTGTGTGTGAGATGTGTCACAAGTGAGAATTGGACTCATAGGGTTCTGACTCCTGAAGCCAAATTACAGTGCCATCCTTCCTCCCTGTTAGTAGATTCATTGGACATGTTTTTTCATAAATCTTGATTAACTATGTGACAGTATTGAAGTATTCCAAACAGGACTGTAATAGGGTATCACAGCGCACAACTAAATTGACATATATGAGTGTCCTAGGAGAAGAGGCCAAGAGACGTACCACTACCTAGTATTTCTTTTTCTATGCTGTCCATTAGAAATTCTCATCTATCATCAACTGACCACATTTGTAAGGAGCTCCCTTCTCGTAAGATAAGAGAAAAACACAGCTTTAATTACATGCCGAGGGCAAAATTGTGAGGTTTGCATGAACAGATGTGACAGAGGCGTTACTGACAGGTCAGAGGATCCACTGTTAACACATTAAAAACTAAATGCTCATAAAACATGCAGGAATAATTGACTGAAAATTCCACTCATTGATCATTGTCTCATCAATTTCAATGTCAGTTCCCTGTCTTCAGTCAAAATACCCACGTAGCTAATTGTTGCTGCGGTATGAGTTTGACTGAGTGAATCACTGAAAGTCTTTGCTCTAGATGTTTCTGAGGAAACTTATCTCTTCTTGTTTGTGAAGGATGAATAGCCTGATTTAATGCCTGTGAATAGCATGAAACCTTGTCAATGGGCTCCAGGGACAAGTATCTGTGGGAGTGTGTTAAGATAATGTACAACAAAAAGGTGTAAATGTTGATGTGAATGTCATGAAATTATTTTTATGCTTCTGAAGAATACATTTTGCTTTTTCTGTCAGGGGTACTTAGTGCCATAAATACATCTTTATGCTACTGATTTTATTCTGTGGCTATTTCTGAGTGTGAGTATTCGGAGAGAGAGGGGGAAAAGTATGAGACTCTACTTTTATGCCAGAGAAGTGCATTCTTTCATTTGCAAGCTTGCTTTTCCGCTGTGGGCTCTGTGAATACTTTTCACGGATTTTTTACTTACACTTACTAAGCTGTCACTAGAGTTCATATAAAGGCAAGTATGTGCAATATAAACTGGGAAAAAAGTACTTTTCTGTGATTGTTGTTAGGTCATTTTCTTTTTGGTGGAATATTGACCGTCATTGTATAAATTGTCGTGTCATGCTTGAGGAGCTTAAATTGAATAATAGATTATCTTTGAGGAAATCCTTGAAAAACAGTGTTTCCTAATAGGCAAGAGTATATGAGATTTGTGAGTTTTATCTCTTTGTCATTTGTTTTCTCATTGACTTTGAACAAATTGTTTTCTCTTTGTGCCTCTGTTTCCTTATGCTTATGCAGAAATGCTTTAACTCTGTAGAACTGAGGAATTTCAATGAAAGGTATGTGCTTCATTACTAAATAAATATTAGAGGTTCTTATAAAAATGGGGAGAAAGAATTTACTTAGTATAAGAATTACAACTGGACTGTATGAGTAGCTCTGGATATCAGTACCATAGTCAGTATTTTACCTTATGTTCAAACACTTGGGATAAAGAGTTTGGAACATATATCTTCTTTTCCTATACCTGTGTAAGCCAGGAGGAAAGCTTGAATTTAGCAGTTGCATGGCTACTGAAGAAGCATTGTTGGAAATATGAAGCCCTTTAGTGTTCATTAGTAGTTTAATTGAAGAAAGAAAGGAAGGCTAGTAGTCATTCTTCTCTACATCTAGATAGGTTGTGTCCCTATTGCTTTCCCTCTCAACCCCCACAGCTTAGCTGGAGGAAGATTATGTTCTGGCAGGAACTTTTTTAGGCTTTCCCCCAGCCTCCTTGTAATTTTAGTACGTACAGGCAGAAGTGAATGCTATTCCTTGATACACTAATACAAAGGAATACGCATTTTCTACTGTATTGCAGGTCATATGTGTCTCCTCCGACAGGAGGATTAATGTTTTAACTTGCTGTGTACAGTTTAATGTATGTGCTTCTGCTTCTGCTTGGACACGAGGGAATGACTGTATAGTATGTTTGTTAACTGCAGAACTTAAAATTAATTTTCTAAAAAAGAAAGTGCCAAGGATTGGTGTATACGCAACATCCCTTCACTGAAAGCTCAAAGTATGTAACTGACACAAAAGGAATGTTGTTTATTCCATGGTGAAACTTTGAATTAATCTCTACCTAAGTGTTTTTTTTTTTTCCAGAGGAACTAAATTTTAAGGAAATAAATTCCTCTGTATTCCACTCAAGCAGTATACAAATACAAGTTGATAGAAGAGGAGGTTCTGTGTTGAGGGAAACTTGGGTGTTTGGTTTGGTTTATGTTCAGATAAGAATGGAACAGAATAGACTATTTTGTTGGGACAAAAATCAACTAGTCCAAGCCTGACCAATTCACAGCTGAACAAATGTTAACTTTGGTATTAAGTGCATTGTCCAAAGGCCTCTTTTTAAGCCACTTGACAGACATGGAGCAAAAACCATATCTGCAGGAAGCCTGTTCCAGTGTTTGACCACTCTCCTGGTAAAGAAAGGTTTCCCAGTGTCCAGTCTGAACCTCCCCTGATGTAGCTTTGAACCATTCACACATATCCTGTTACTGGATTCCAGGAAATTCTGGGAAGAGACCAGCACTTCCCTTTCCAGATCCCCTCCCCAGGAAGCTGTACAGAGCAGTGAGGTCACCCCTCAGCCTCCTTCTCTCCAAACTAGACAAACCCAGAGCCCTCAGCCGCTCCTCACACGATGTGCCTTCCAGCCCTCCCACCAGCTCTGCTGTCCTCCTCTGGACCATTCAAGGACCTTTCCGTCCCTCTCATGCTGTGGGGCCCTGCACAGCACACAGGACTCAGGGTGAAGCCGCACCACGGCTGAATCCAGCAGGATGATCCCATCACAGCTGGTGCTGCTGTGCCTGATGCAGCCGGGATGGGGTTTGCCCTCCTGGCTGCCCGGGCACACACTGCTGACTCACACTGAGCTGCTGCCCACCAGCATCCCTGGATCATTTTTTTTCTGAAGTGTTGTTCTGTAGAGAAGAGGTTGAAGAAAGCCTTTTAGATGTCTGAAATGACAGTGTAAAATCTCTAATATTGGTTTTAAGCTATGGGAGACAGTGGTAACCACATGTAAAAGTTTAACTGAAAAAGTAGAATTTATATTTGGTACAAAAGTTGCTCATTGTCTAAGTAACTATAATTCATTAACTTTGCTTTGTCTTACATGAAGCTTTGAGAGAGCATATTTACTAGAACTGGGTACTGAAAACTGTACAGTCAGATAACCCAGCTAACTGTTTTGTGTCAGGTAGCCCATGAGATAGGGAGTGATGCATTAGCTGGCAGATTTGGTATAGGAGAATGGGTACACACAATAGATTTAATCTAACAAGAATTTGCCATTATCGCTGAAAGGTCTAGTTTTTCTAATGTAGCTACTTGGTAAGCTCCTATATGGATGAGCTTCTCACTGTCATGAAAACTTAATGTGAAATTTAGGTGTCACTGAGACTAGAAAAAATTTTGCCATTGATGTAAACAGAACCAGCACTTTCTTTGTAACCTGCGAAATAAGATCTAGTTTATGTCATGTTTAGACTCCTGTTACCAGAGACCCATGCACAATTAATGTGTGATGTTACTGTAACCATTAGTGAAGCTAAAGTGGTGTTAGCAGTGATTGGACTTCTTGCAAAGTGGTGTAAAAATACTTTATTTTTATGTTGTCAGATACCAGAGACAGTTCTGTAGTTAGTCTAGAGTTGCCTTTATTTGTTTGCATAGTTCTTTTAGCTGCAGTTTCCCTTGTGTCGCCTTTATTTCCGTCGTTGTCACAGAAGCCTGCTGAAAATGAGCTGGGTTGAATGAAAAGGCTCTGTCCAGCAAACTAAATCCAAGGATATTTGAACATTATTTTCATTAGATCTATCCCCCCCCAAACTTTATTCCCCGAGCGCTAGGAGAGATTGCTATGTTACAGTCACCTGAGTGTTACCAAATAGTCTTGTAAGGTTTGCTATTTAGATTGCGAGACCAAATACTTAATCCTTACTGAGGAAATATATTGAAAGGAGATGTACTTCACACCCCCTTTCTCGCCTCTCCATTTCTGGAAGATGATGAAGGTGAGTACTTGTTTGTGCTTCTGTTCACCATGCCCAGGGTATAAATTTTAGCTTCTGCTGTATTTTGTGGTATATTGTTGCTACATCTGTGGTAGATCACTGATGAGAGGAAAGCAATTCAGATACGGAAGAGCAAGCATGGAGTTAAAGGGTGAGCTAGCAGCCCCCTGTTTATTTCAAGTCTGGCTTTTGTTTTGGAAGGTTGTGTTGGTCTGCTTAACATCAGTGTGCACTGGTCAAATCTGGGATTCGCTTTATTGCCTTGAAACAAATTTCAATTTTGCACATCTGTCTAATTCCCTGTAGTGGTATGGACAGCTTTATGTGTGTCTTGCTGGATTATGTTCTGGCTACTGCTGACATTGAAATTCTTTTAAACTAGGACATTGTATGCTTTGGTACTTTGCCGAATTGCGTAGAGTCTTCTGCCAGAGATGGAAAGGTACTTTACTTTATTGCCTGTTTTCTCCTCTTAAAATTAACTTAAAAAGTACTAGTGGTGTTGGAGTATTAGTAACTTTGTTGTGTTCCTTGCAGGAGTGGCTTCCAGTGGCTTGTGATCAGACTTTTTTATTCAATTTGTTCCTAAAAACCCATTATGTGGGCTGGTACTTACATATCTTGTATTTGAAAGTATAATTGATTGCCTTCTTGCCGTGTTAAGGTTCATTATGGAAAGGTAACAAATAACATGTGTAAAATTTGGTGATATCAGTCTAGTTTTCGCTGTTCCTGTGGGCAGAAGGTAAGAGTTAGTTGGATGTGCTGAGATATTATTTCTGCTTTTCCTATCAAAGAAGGTTTTATTCCTAATTCTTAAACCTCTTGAAATGGAGTAAGTCAGAGGGAAGATCTGCTGCTGCAAGATAAGCTATTGGAACCAGAAAGTTTTAAAATGAATTTCTGTGTGAGGCAAATAAATAATATTTTTGGGGTCATGAAGCCTGATAAACGGAAATCACAAAATATGCTGAGTTGGAAAGGACACACAAGGATCATTGAGTCCAGCTCCTGGTCCTGCACAGGACACCCTAAGAGTCACACCGCATGCCTGAGAGCATTGTCCAAACCCTTCTTGAACTCTGTCAGGGTGGTGCTGTGACCGCTGCCCTGGGAAGGCTGTTCCAGTGCCCAGCCACCCTCTGAAGGAAGAAAACTTTATCATGATCACACATTCCTTTTGTGGGGAGAGGGAGATGTAGTGTTTCAGAGTATCTGAGAAAGGGAGATCTTGTATGAATCCCAGCAAAGCTTGCTTCCTCAGGGCATCAAGTCTTCTCTAGACCTGCACAGCAACAGAATTCAACTGGAAACATCATTTTGCAATTTGTAATGATACTCAGATTAAACCTGTGCAAGAGGTTTAATATATGCTGCCCACGAAAGTAGCCGTGCTAGGGGCCACAGTTGCTTAAAGATGAAAACTGCGCTCTTCTTCCGGTGAGACCTGATAAAATAATTCAGAAGGCAGCTCGGAGAAATTTCCGATTATCAGAGTAAATACAGGAAACAAATACAGAGCAGCAAAATAGAAGAGTTAATTACTTTCTCCAGAATTTTTAGTCTAAACGTTGAATGATAATGTCAGCCATCTGGTTGACGTCTGTTTAGTTTGCCAGATTTTACAGGGTACTTAGCCAATATTAATTCCTTTCCTTTGGCAAAACTGTGTCCTTTGATTTTATTTCCAGGGGAAGATAAAGTGGCATGGAGTTTGTTTTAATTTGGAAAGTGTGCATATAGACAGGCAGTTTTCTATAATACTTGTATTTTCTTGCTGTCAAATATATGTGGATGTANGAAGAACATAGAACTTTCTAGAGAGGTGGGTAGGCCCAAACCCCAAGGCACGCCCACTCAAACTGAGGTCTCCTCCCCTAAGTCCTCCTCTGAGGCGTGGCTTCCTTCATCAAAGGAGGAGCCTGAATGAGTGGCGGCCGCTATAGTAGGACATTGGGCCTCCACATGGATGTAGGCACAAAGAGAAATAGGCAAACTTGTTTTTATCTGAAAAGTTACTAAATGAAAAATGAACACTAATCAACACTGGTTGTAAGCATACCAGTCTAAAATGAAGATGGAAGTTATTCTCTTGATTATTCCTGACTGCTAGACTGCCAGTGTGTGTAGATTAGACTTAATACCAACCTATAAACCAGCCTCTGAAGCTAATTCCTCAACAAGAGATACTGTGAAAAATAAGATGACAGGAATAAATAATGTATATTTTTAATTTTCACATACTCTTGGGCCTTTCTGAAGTTTCTAAATAAAAAGAATTGCTTTTTTCCTAATAAACTATTTTAAAATTTATTTTTGGGGGGCTAGTAACAGATTTTCTTTAAAGTAGGAAAGAAATTATGTTTGCTCTTACTGCCTGTCTAAGTATATGTTAAATTTTCTTGGCAGGCAAAAGGAGACTTACCAAGGTGAAGATGAAAAATATACTTGAGAACAAGGTGAAAGAACCTAATAGATATTTTATGTAGAGAAATAATAAATAAGAAGACAGTAACAATGGTCAGGATAATAGATACTTTTTTTCTTGGCATACCTTCAGGATATCCATTAGATAGTAAATTTGTGACATGATTATCATAATCTTTGAAACATCGAAAAAGTTAATACTCTTCTGTTTTATTACTGTATTAACTGTGCTGTACCACCATTGAGTTCAGGGTGATTAAGGAGTCAAAATGGTGGTATCTTTTGATTATATAATATACTGAAGTGCTTACCTAATATCTGGTCTCCTAATTGCTAATAGTAGTCTCCTAATATTTATTAGAGTAATAAATATGCACAAAAGGACTGTTCTACTGTTTTTGTAAGCGCTAAAACCCCTTAAAACAGTTTGGAGTTTGGAATTTGGAATGTGTATTTATGTGTTTTGTTAGCTTAATGGTGACCTGTTCTGCTTGTGGCCTTTGTCACTAAGAGTATTTTTGACTCTTTTCTTATTTTGTGTTTTTCCTCATAATCTAGGGTGGCTGGTGGGTAGGATTTAAGAGAGGAGGAGGAAGAGGAGGAGGAGTGGAAAGTAAAATATTCGTTTGCAGCGTGGAGCTACTTATCACTGCTTCAAGGAAAAGTGAGAGCTTTATACCTTGAATGCAAGTTTTAGTCATGTTTATTTGGAGTGCTGTGACGTAAGGCAATATCGTACCTTAATGGTATCTCAAAGATCCTTCTACTTGAAAAGCTTTATTTTAATTTAGCAGCTGAATTTACAAGATTAAAGAGAAATTAAGTCATAGAAGTTTAATAGTAATTTTTGTCAACCTACTAAAGCCGGATTTGGGGACTTTGCCTCAAGACTTTGTAACAAGAGTTAGTGACTTAAATCTGTGTTTCTGGTATGTTTTCTTTTTAATCAAATTATTTATAAATTCAGTAACTTTACTGTATGTTTTCCAGTAATGTTAAGGTGAAGACAAGAGTAAGCTATATTAATCAAATTGCTCTTTTCTGGACTAGATTCTATAGTTAAAGTAAACAATCAATAAAATAACTGTTTCATTGGAAACTTCCAGTGAAAACAATCAAGTACAGCTTAAAAATCATGCTGTCGCAAATAGAGAGCTCTTGGAAATAGTGTGGGATAAGTAGCATTGTGATGCATAAAACCTCAATGTATATTAAACTAATCACATTTTTGATCAAGGATGGATTGAAGCACGTAGTAAATGCTAAACAAGGGCCAGTGGCCTGTGTGAATAGTGCAGCAATTCCTAGAAATGCCACTTTATTGTAATTCTTCTGTTGATCTCAGGACAATTTTATAAAAAGTGTGAATCGATGGTATTCCAAAACAGAAAGCAGCAATGCCTTTAGCATTTTTGTGATTATAATTCTTGAAAATCTACATTCAACCCTGAGATGAGTTCAGTGGGTTGGAGCATGATGATGATAATACCGAGGTCACGGGTTCCATTCCCACATGGACCACTCCCTTAAAAGTTGGACTGGATGATTCTTATGGGTCCCTTCCAACTCAGAGGGTTCTGTGATTATGTAATAGTTGCTGTAGGGGATTCTGCTACCAGGGAAATGATGGGAGTAGTTCTTATCCAAAGCTTTACAGAAGTGCACAACCCTTCCCCCCTCCCCAACAAAAGTGCGAAGATCTTTACATGTCACTCTAAATAGTTTATTCCAAACACTGCAGATTACCTCTATTCTAATCATAGGGATCATTTGTTCCTTATTGCTGATCTATTAGGATTTTAAGCAAATTAAGAAATTTAATTTTAATTTAAGAAATTTAATTTACATTTAAGAAAATTAACTGCACAGAAAAACACGTGTATTTGTCCCTTAATCCACTTTGGAAATGGATGTAAAACTGACTCCTCTATTTTTTGCCCATAAATGTATCTGTGAATTGAGCATTAAACTGCAGCTAAAATTTCTGAACTCTGCTTTAGAAATAGAGTAGTGTTTCATTTTAATCAGAAAATACGTGAAAAGATCAAGTCCGGGACTGATTGTTCTGAGGATAGGTTCTGAACTCTAGAATGTATAGTTGGAGTTTTTTTGGTCCAGGTCCTTTGCTTGTGCTTTCATGTGACAAGGGGAGGGTTTTGAATAGCACTGAACATAGAGCTACTTTGTCTTCTGTGTGATTATTGCAAGTCTGTTGATGGCAGAATACTTTGCTCATGCTGATATTCAGGACAGATATTTTAAAGGAAGTAGCTATCAGAAAGAGTAAAAAATGCACAGTGGCAGTTATAGAGAAGAGATATACTTCTAAGATTTTGTTTCTCTTATGATTTGTGCTGATGTTATTATTTTTGACTTTTTTTTTTTTTTAAATAGTAGTAGTAGTAGTAGTTAAAAAAAAAAAAAGAATGTGCAACTCAGTGGTTTTTTTTGTATGGCAGTGGCTCTGGACCAGTTAAGGAATTGACAAGGAGTCTCCCCGGACCAGCAATCCAGTTTATTTAGCTGTAATAAAGAAGGGAGATAAAACACCATTGGTACTGGGGAGCTGGGATCTCAGACTTCTGGAAAAATAAATGTGATGGCTGTGCCATTCTACATACTGGAGTAGTAGAACGAGGTACTTAGTATATTAGATTAGCCTGCTTGATTTGCTTTACTTGGATCCTCAATTAATGCTTAATCAACTCATGGCTGGCCCCAAAATGCTGGAGGTTTTGTGGTTCCTCTTTTTTTGGTTGTTTTGTTTTTCCTTTTTTTCTCCTTTCCTAAAAGTTTTAGGAGCCATTTTGTTAGGGAACAGAACTGATTTTTCAGTTGTTTGGGAGGATTAATCTTATCTGGGATCATCAAGTAGGCTCATTAATGTAATCAAATGTGGTAGTTCACTTCCTGGATTTAACTTGTTCTAAGAGTCTTTCTTACGTTCTTGTGGTGATAGAAGTGTTTGATGGCTAATTGCCACTGGGACCTGTGTCACTTCAGCCGGCTACTGTGATGAAGTGTCTCATAGCCTGTTTTGATACTCAGAGAAGATCGGAAAGATCTTGGCACTGCACAGATCCCTTAAGAGCTCTGTTGTTGGCAGCAACAGTTGCCGATAGAAATGAGAGTATAATAAAGAACAAGAGTGGTGGCTTTGCTTGCTTGTCTTTGAGCAAGTTTGGGTGCAATACACATTGTACTGTAGCAATCCAACAGCTTAACCTCGAGTTTTTTTTCTTTTTTTTTTTTCTGGACAGGATCGAAACGCAAATAATAGTTGTGATTCACTATGGGCTATTTATTTATTTATTTCTCATAGAAATTAAACGAGTTTATTAATGATCTTCAAATTTTTATCTGGTTCAGATTAGCATGCTGTACAAATGCCGTGTTTGTAAGGGTTAACTGTAGAGAGCAAGCTTGGTTTGCAGGGCTGCTGTAGAGGTTCTGGTTTATTTTTTTGATTTATAGCTTGCAAAGATACATATTCACTGATTTCTGTGGCATCTCTGAGTGTCTGAATTTGTCTCCAAGTGGGCAGCAATTCATTTCTGAAAACTGCCACCACATTCTGTTAATTGACGGTTGTCGTTACAGTTTTGACGGTAAGAACAATGACTGAAGGCTGCAAGAGCTCATTTGCTCTTTCAGCCTAAGAGGTGTTTCTTTCAGAGAGATTTAAAGGTTGTTGTTCTGCCTGCTGTGCTATTCTCTGTCCTTCTGTCAAAGAAAAATATAATAGTAAAGCAGAAAAAAAAGTGTGCTTTTTTCTGGTATCTTTTACTGGGGCAGTTTGGTTAGATTTTAATGGTCTGGCTTGGTGATAGTGCTTATCTCTCAAAGACCGGTTTTTGAGAGTGAAGCGTGCCGTAGGATGTAGGTCATTTATGGTACAGCTTTCATTCAGAACTAAGTTATATATAAAGCTGCACATGGCTATATTATTTCCCTCTTATTTGTATGGTATACATAGAGAAACAGAACTAAAATATTAAATCTATTAATTTCTATTAAGGAGAATGTTTTTGCACTTAAAGCTAATGATCAACTAATAGAGAAATTAAAACGAGCAAAGGCCTCCTAGTGCCTTTTGTTTTGATTGAGCCTTATTTTAATGCTTTCATTTATCTTGGAACAAACATTTTTAGTTTTTCATCATGCATAGCATTCAAAACAAATGCACACTCAAAGTATTCTAAAATTCTGAGTGAATTATTGGTGATGACAAATTTAGATAACAAAAGTCTGAAACACACCTGGGTGTTACATTTATTCTGAGGTAATTTACTGATTACTGTTCCCCCCTTGCTACTTTGTCATAATGGGGTTATTAGTTTACCCTCTTAATATTACAAATAAAATGCCACAAATGAAAAGAGATGTAAACACAGACAAACTCACTACACCTCCTTTCGTGTGTATACACAAAAAAGGGAGCAGAAATCCCTCTTTGTATATTCATTCTTGGTTTGAAGCCAGTGTTTAGTGCTGCCTGATGAGGAATTAAAATCTTTTTTTTCAGGATTGTGGAATGGCTCAGGACACTACAGTGCCCAAACTGAACTTTGGATATTGGTTGGATAAAGCTATTGAATGGGGTCAAGCCACTACATTGGAATCCCAGAAAGATGTGTGCCTTCACTTGCCCCAGCTCCAGGAATTTCTGCATCAGCTTTATGAAACAATAAAACATTCGGTAAGTGACTTTAGAAGGAAGAGTGACCTGTTTTGAAGAGGTCCTCTGAAACAATCTGCACCACCTTTTGACGAAACCGGAAGCTAACAGTAGCAGAAAGGTTTGTCTTGTTGACCTAATGTATGGCTGGATCAGAGGGGCAAATTGGGGAAACAGTCGCAGGTAATGCAAACAGGAGTGTGCTTCCTGTTTCTCTGATTTATTGTGAAAGGAGCTTTTTCTTCTTGGTTGGTTGATGTCACGTGAAATTTCCCAGCCAATGCTCTAGCCTCTTAACAAAACTCTTTAAATAAACAAGAATTTGATTCTGGTTGTCAGGTCATAAATTGTATGATTTAAAGGCCTTAACGTGCAAAACTTTAACTGATCCTTTAAATCTTAGAGGGTCTGCTGACACATTAACTCCAGTGTTATGGCACACAGTGAATTCTAGCAGCACGGTCAGATCACTGGCATAAGCTGCTGCCTGTTCTATTTAGTAATTTAATTATTGTCTGCACTCACTTGAGTAAATATAGTTGTTCAGGTTTAGTTGCTAATATGTTTTTCTGAGCATGGGCTTTTCAGTGTATATATTCAGTATAATAGCTTTAGAAGTACTACACTATGGTATAAGGCTTGCTTCTTATGGAAGTTCTTATTTTTAAATAGTCTCATCTGTAGGGTGCAAAGTGAGGTTTTTTAAATTTTAAGTGAAAGGTTTTGGGGGAGTGGAGTTTCTTTCCATATTTGTATTTTTTTTTCCTTAAGGGGCAAAAAAATATTGCTACTTCGCGTAATCCGAGGCATGGCCTGAAATGGACCTTGTGAATATGGCCCCAGAAAGTCTTGGTCTAGCCCCAAACATGAGACAAATGTAAGGAATTTATTGCAGTAGTAGGAGATGGTTATCATCCCTGCTACTTGCATATTATCTCAGCACAGCACTATTTTTCAAAGCCTTCATTTATTAGATAGTAAAGCTAAAAAAATGAAGTAAGACTGATTACACAGGATTGTACATAAACGATGTTGTTTACTACTTTTATTGTGAAACTGCTTTCTATTTGGTTAAAAGTTAAATGTCACTTTGTTACTGGCTAGTCATTAAGTTAATTTAAAGAAAGCAAGCAAAAATAACAAAGATAATTTTATGCCATAGCAGGTATTAATTTCTTCAGAAACTGTGAGACAGTGTATTATAGCAATGAGGTTCAACAAAAATGTGTACTTATTAGGCTTTTAATACAATGAAATCTTACACTTGCTAGTTACTAATACTGATCTGGTTGCTGGGTGTGAGACAAATGAAAAAATTTTCTAACATAGTTAAGTATTAGGTAAGGAATATGTGCAGTATATTTACTATCTTTTTGGTTATTTTTGTGTTTTAGCAGGGTTCAACTGTAGCAATCCAGCAGTTCCCTTTAATTGGACAGCTTCTAGGAAGGCTCTGTTGGAATCCTTTTGTTATAGGATATGGTAAGAATGTGTAAAGATATTTCTGCAGCAGTTCCATAAACTTTATTTTGTAGAAATTAGGAAAATATGACTTGTTACATACTATGATTTTTTCCATAAAAACACAGCATTCCTTTTTACTGAAGTAAAATTTTGAGATGAAAAGGCTATCTGTGTTATTTAAAATATATGGCTTTCAGAAATGTTAAATTCACTTTTGGATCTAATTAATTTCATGGTTTAGTTATGGAGTCTTGGCTTGAGACCAGTAGGTTTTAAACCCATTGAGTGTTAATGTGCATAATGAAATCCATTCTCATTTTTTGTTGTATTGATTACATTTTGCTGGAGTCTCAAAATGTACGAAATTCAGTGCTTCAGATTACTTTCAATAGAAGTTTCTTTCAGTATGTATCAGAATATTCTATTATATATGCTAAGATAGAAGAATTAAGTTTTCTGATATGTGTGTTTTTGTAATTAGTCTAAGTTACGATTGTGTTTGTTTTTACTGAATTCTGAAGATGTATTTTCCCCATCTCTCCATACTTAACTAGTGAAAATGCACATAGAACTAAAACAGTGAAGTGGTAACATAGGAAAAAAGCATATGAAAAAACAAAGTGCTCTTACTGGTGATGCGTATGTGTGTGAGTGAGAATATAGAAGAGAAAATAAATTGGGCGCAGGAAAACTGTTGGGACGGAGGAGACACTCCTTGTGCTATGTTATCAACAGTTCTGATATATTTTTCAGGAACTGAAATGTTGATATTTGGATAAATTACTTGGGATCTCCTTTAAGCAGAAAACTGATTCTGAGCTTCTCTGTGAGCCCCTTAAAATACCTTTTTGTCAGTCTTTTGCTCTTATTACAACTACAAATAAAAAACAAAGAAAAAAAAGTAACATTATGTCTTTTCTGCTTTATGCTTCCTTTTGGGGGAAATACAGAAAAGGGCAATTTTGCTTTCACCGGAAGGATTTACTAACTCAAGCACAGCATACATCTTCTGTTTTGGCTTTGTCTACTAGACAGCTCTAAGCACAGACAAAATGAACTTGTCTGTAAAACACATAGTAGATGTATGTAGATGTCAGCACTTCACCTCTGAAAGGAAAATTTGGGAAGGAACCATAGTTTTTTTTTGGGAAGGACCATAGTTTAGACCAGTTTTGCAGAGCAAATGCGTGCTTTTTGAAAAGCCTTTTCATACTTTACGGGTGTATTTTTACAATGGAGAGGTTTCCTTTTCAATCATAGTTTTTGAGTATGTTGGTAGCAATTGGTGTTTGCAATTACACACACGCTTTGCTTCTAAGTTTTTGTTTGGAATATGCAAGTCTTTAGACCATCAGTTTTTCTGTGCCAACAGTACATCGTGTTACAGAAAAGTAGCTTCATCTCTATTTCTCATCAGAGTTGAAAGCCATCTGTGTCTGCTTTTGGCTCCTTTTTGCAAAAATCCCAGCAATACATTCTTGGTTTCCTCTACTTCTTTCCTCTTTTTTGTGTTCCTTCAGCATTTTCTGAAGCTGCAAAAGCACTTTTTCTGGAAGTTGGTCATTACCTCTGAAGTTTGCTTGAGAATAAAGTTTTACTACAGGTTTCTTTTTTTGTCTCAAAGTGGCAAGCAAGCCAATTCAGAGAACTTTACTTGCTCCAAGTGGAATCCTTCACTTTAGTACTTAAAGATTTTCTGACATCAATAGACCTGAAGATGTCTACTTAAATACATTCCCACCACTTCCTCTTCTTAGAGCCACCTGAGCACTCTTTGAACTGCTGGCATTTTAGATTCAGCAGTTATTAATTTTGTTTGGCATTGGTTCTGAAGGTATTATTTAAGATAGTGCTGGTTATAGCGGATGCTGACTCTCAAGTGGGTTTCATGTAATTTCTCATTTGGATAAATAGCTCATTCAGACATGTGGCTGAGACGAGGCCACCCTCACAGAAGAAGGAACTAATTTTGTTCAATTCAGTCTTTCATAGTAATAAATGGAGAAGGAAAAACATTATGCTTCTGCATCATATCCAAACCACAATACCTATCACCTGAGATGAATGTCTGTTGGTGCTGGAAGCTGACATGGCTGACCACTCAGTGCAGGAAGCATGGTCTCCAAGGGAAAATAATCTCCTCATAAACACTCCTGAGCAGGAGGTGACCAAGTTAGCCTTATTTAGAATGCTAATGTGAGGGAAGCATGACTGAAGAAAATCTCGTGGCTGTACTTGTGGTCCTAAACCACAAGGGATATATGAGGTATTCAGTCTTGATACAGAATTCCAGTGGTTTTTTGTTTTTTGGTTTTCTTTGTGGGCTGTGGGATTATCTTCTCAGTAGGACCCTCCTGGTTTGAGTTTTGAGCCCAAATGTCTTGAATCCAAACTAATACTATAAATGCTGGGGGATTTCTTGGTGGCTCTACTTGTCAGTACATGTATGTGAGCGTGCAAGCTTGGGAATGCATTCATTTCCACAGAAAGATCAGTTTTAGCTAATGAACATTTTCTGATATGTTACAATAAAATTTTACAACACTCTCTAAAAATAATATTCCTGTCTGTAAGGTTAGGGTTTTCTTCCTTCTATCTGCCTGCGTTCCTGACAGGGTATTTATAAACTGACTGTGCTTGGGATGATCGAGACTACACTGTGTTATGAGAAAAACATTCATTTTTCTTCTTTGTTTCTGTTTTTTTAAAAATTTTTGTTGTGAGGTAGGCAAGAAAGAAGTACAATCTGATCATAAAGGTTTGGACTCTTGACTGGTTGCTTGGTTTGAGGTGTTTTAGTTTTTTTGTTTGTTTGTTTCCTCAGGGTTTTTTTCCCTTTTTTCTTGGTTGTTGTTGTTTTGTTTTTCCTTTTTCAATTCCTTTTTTTATTTTTACAAAGCAGCTTCCAAACTGTCGAAAATTTCCTACAGACATTTTTTATTCCCTTTGTTGGAATACAACATTAACCTCCCTACAGAAGGCCAGTGGACAGGTGGTAACTGAGCTATATAATTTTCTGAGCTGTAATTTCCACCTTTGAGTTTTCAGTTGTATTTCTATGGATGTATTAATTGGTTATTTCAGTATTAGGCATTCTATCATGCCATAGTAAGATCAAATGCCTTTGTTTGTATCCTGATAATGCTTTTCAGTGCATATCATGATGGTATGTTTTCCATGGAGATCACAGTTGCTAGAAAACTGTGAGGAAAAAATCCACCAGTAGGTTTTCTATGGTTCTGTGTTTGGTCTTTTGATATGATTATCTTTTGCAACAGCAGTAATTATTTTAAGATCTGTCTTAATCTTCCCATCTTTCATCCCCTGTTCCGGGGCAGCTGTGAAAAGAAAACAGTGAACCAAGAGTTGCCCTCAGAATGTGTCATGGGCTATATCAGCAAGAGGATTGTAAGGGCCCTGTTCCTGTTTTTCACGAATTTGTGGGAGGCTGTCAGAGCCTGATCCAAAGAGATGGGACCATCACGGCTATTCACGATTTATTACTTGAAAAATCAAACAAGGCATCAGTCTCAGAGGCTGTAGATTTAGTAACAAGTCACCATAACTGAAGACAATCGCGAGTTCCAAAGTTACATGGTGTTGAGCTTTTGACGGGACACCCTCCCTTTTCGGCTGAGGGTGAAAGAGCAGAGGAGGCTGCTGTCTTGCTAAAGTCCTGTATTGCATTGTCTCATAGTTTTCTGAAGGTAGAGTTTGAAGGGGATACATGATAAGGCCGAACAGCAACAGCAGCAGCAGCAGGCTAGCAGCAAGTAGAAAACAGCTTTTCCTTCCTCACTAAACTTAAAGAAGTGTGGATTATATTTGTTAACTGACCAACAAATTAACACACGATTCTAATTTTTCTTTTCTTAACCTATCGTGGTCTAATTCTCATGGTCGTAAAACTTACACAGCTATGACATAGGTATTACACAGATTTGTATATATAGTTTCTATCAGCTCTTACTGTTTATGTGAACACACTATCTAAAAAATGTGGACAGCATAGTTCCATCTATGTTTTGTCTGAAGTAAAGAATTTCTGTGAAAAGGTGACACTGCTGCAGTAAGAACTGTGTTTAAGGTCTCTTTGGTGCAGCTTTTCAATGTTTTAAGCACTTAGTATATATTTCTACTAGAAGTTAAAAATCTGTATTTCTATTTCACTTTGGTGTGACTTCATGTATCTCAGCTTATCCAAAGGTTTTAATTCAACTCCTGTGCTTTGGCTTTCCTCTGGGCCTGGGTCCAGAGGAGCTCTCACTCCAACAACATGGCAATTTATAACTTTTTGGTCCAATAAGCAATTAACATGAAGCTTTGTTTTGACTTGGTGATACACCCTATGACGCATTCTGAGGGCAACTCTTGGTTCACTGTTTTCTTTTCACAGCTGCCCCGGAACAGGGGATGAAAGATGGGAAGATTAAGACAGATCTTAAAATAATTACTGCTGTTGCAAAAGATAATCATATCAAAAGACCAAACACAGAACCATAGAAAACCTACTGGTGGATTTTTTCCTCACAGTTTTCTAGCAACTGTGATCTCCATGGAAAACACTGACTTATTGATGTACTGTAGATGTACAGTATAAACTGGATGAGTCAAAAGAAGGAATGGTTGAACTATGTATATGCTGTTTGAGATAAGAGATTTGGACTTGATGTCTTTTTCTCTGCCTTTTTTGGTGTAATTTATGTAACTGAAAGTTATGTCAAAAGCCAGACTTCGTAATCAGCCAATATTTTTGTATTAGTAATTATTAATGTTTAAAATCTTCATTTTCCAAGAAGCAGTTGGGTATGATTTAGTCATTTAAACAAATAAACCAGTCTGTTTATTTTTTCCTCCTGTATAAAGTCATAGTAGAGTTTAGATGGAAGGTTTTTTTGAAGGAGATGGTTGTCTATTTGAAGGAGATGGTGCTGATGTCTGAATGCCAATTGAATATAGTTATGATCAGAGTTTAAGGATACTTTGATCCTCTGCTAAGCAATATGCAAGATGTGTCCTTTAACTTCAGAATTACAAAACCTAGGAAATTATTAGCCTTGTAAAAATACATATTAAAACAAGTCTGCAAACACACAATGGCAGAATACCCGAAATCATGGTCAGTTAAAAGGGTATGCTTGGGAAACCATTTCTGTTGCAGAGATGTTAGTCAGTGGGAGGTCAGTAATGGCCTGCAGGCTTGTTGGACATTTATTGAGGAATACTGGTTTAAATCAGTGTTAACTTCTCTGGTCACATGGTGAAAATACAGGCATTACTTAATGGACCTTTTATTTTTTCCTCAGGCTTTCCTAACAAAACACTTCTAAATAATACTGTTTATTACATCCTGGATAACAAATACACGGAAAACAAAAGAAATCACTCATTGAGCTTGATAATCAAATTGTCTCATAATATAATTTCTAAGACTGGTAGTGTCACTTATCTGTATTATTTTTAACAAGAAGATTATTGCTTACTAAGTGAATATTATATCAGAACTATAGTACTACATCCAGTTTTCAGAATTTTCATTTCAATCACACAGTTTTGTTCTGGGATTAAATTCACTGTAGAGCATCTTGGTATGTGCCAAAGAACATTAGAAAAAAAAACCACCAAAGCCTATCGAAAACAAAGTTGTGTGGAATAATCACGGGTTAAATGGCTCTTCAACTGCTTACTTCAGATAATCGGCTCCTCTATAATAATATCTGTGCATCTGAGCGGTGAGAGTAATGCTCATTTTATAATAGATTCTTAAAGAAGAATCTACTGTAATAATTTCAAACAGTGGGTTAGAATTAAGTAAAACCCATTCTGATCCTGAACAGAAAATCAGAATAGGATTTTTTTCCATCATCATTTAGCTTTTCTGCTGTCTGCAGAAATGTCATTTTCCTGAGGCATGGAGACTCTTCCTATATTTTTACAGATAACTTGATATTTTACATTCTAGTCATGAATGATTTCATACTTCACGAACTTTAGTTTTTTGGAAGTGAGCATACTTGAGTTGTGCAAGCTTTGGACACAATGTAATAAACTATTTTACTACTCTTGATTATTTTCTATTATTAATGATATTGTTTAGATACTAAGTTGAAAGTTCCTTGAAGATAGCGTCAGGTATTTTTTATGTAAATGAATTACTAGGTCCTGCAAGTTTCTTAAGATCTTTTAATTATTGTATAGATTCTGAACACTTTGGTCCCTTTTAAACTGCCATTGAAGGAAATGATTACACAAGATGTATATAAGTGAGTAACGTTAAATGTGTGGTATGAGTCTGGTAGAATAGAAGCAGTATGAGTTGAGGCTGATATTTAGGGCCTCAATTTTGTGGATGGATAGGGATTGTTGAGTGTAATTCTGTCTGTGTTTTGTTTGGGTTTTTCTTTTCCCTCTAAGTGTATCTTTATTTGCTATTTTTCCTACAGATGAAAGCCAGAAGACTCTGATGTGGTGCTTATGTTGTCTGTACAGCAGTGAACCACAGAATGCTGTGGAACTGAAGGCCAACAGCTGGATACGGGTAAGTGAATGAATACTTCCCAGGACTGCCTTGGATTAAATTGATTATTTAAAGGTGCTACGTCTGTAGCATAGATACACTCTCATTTAAGAAACTGCTCCAAAGACAACTTGCATACATATTGTGTTGAAGTGTATATGATTCTAGTTATAACACAGTCACTGTTAGTCTCATTTTAAATCTTAAAAGGATGAGGCATTTTACATTTGGTGGTTTTGATGGCTCTTAACCTACTAGATTCACTAGGTCTAGTATCCTTGAATAGTGAGCAGCAACCACAAATCAGAAGGGAAGCAAGTGTTGCTGTTAAAAATAAAGAACCTTTCAATTAGGGTAAAATAACCTGGAGAAATGCCATGGTTTGTTTTGAAAGGAACATATATTTGTTCTGTAATTTTATTCTTTTTTGTTTTTGTTAAAGCTCCTGCCTATGAAGAATTTAATTGTATCCAAACTTTCTTCAAAGAGAGTCAGAAAGGGGAGGGGCAGTGCTTGTGTGGATTTATATTTAGTGATTTAAGGAATAATGAATCTCTAACTTTAATCCCAAAATTAGGGTTTTGCATGGCATATCTGTTCATATTTTATATATTTCCACACTGAATTAACAAAGCACATCAGCATGTATGTAGCTTGGTGCACATTGTTGCTTAATACTTTACATTGCTGAATAACAATTTTAGGGTGCAGTTCTGTTGTGTCCTTGCATTTTCCATGGGTCCATGTAAAAATACGGTAAAAAATAGAAATGGAATTGTTAATATGTTTTTTTTATCTTTTAGTCCTCACAACTAGTGAGAATGTAGCAGCCTCATCAGTATTTATGTACAGCTCTGCTTAAGCTGAAGAAACTTCTAGATTTCTCTAGGTAGATAATTTCTTACTAGTTTATTTTGTATGTCAGATTATCTAGGTATGCACGTAATACTAGGATGTACAAATTACTATAAAATAATAGATAATGATGATGATGCAGATTTTTATGTTAGTAAACAACTACATGTTAGTAAACAACTATTGTTGATTTAAAAGCAGTGGTCTTAGAAGTATGTTCTCACAATCTTTTAGATGGTGTTGGGTGCCTGTATATACCTGTTTGGTGGGCTGTACTACATACCATGAAAATTTGAACTGCTTAATACTAAGTAAAATCACCCTTATTTTCTTCCTGTCTTTAATGTTTTTCAGGAGGCTTTTACTGAGGTTAATATACTTGTAATTCAAAGTGTGGCAATGCTCGAATGCCAAAGTGAAAGGATATGAAAAAACTCCCCTCTGCCTTTTCTGATGTAGTCTTGCTGCTTTCTTATATTCTTCGTAATGAAATAGGAGAGGCACAGTAGTATGCAGTTAGTTATCAGCGAACAGCAAAATTTGTCATTTTTGTTCTTTAGTAGCGTAACATGTACCTGTGCGTTAATGATGCATGTTAGTAACATATGCAGTAATGATGCTAAGTGGTGAGGGAGAGATGTACCCAGACAGTCTACTACAGATAGCTTTGGTTTCTGGGAGGGAAAAAAAACAATCATCTTTACCTACAACATTTGACTCATCTGATTAATGTAACTGAATCGATGGTGTTGCTGATATAAGAAAAAGTATCAGATAAGCAGGAACAAACAGTTGGAGATGGATGGAAGTGTGACTGCTGCTTTTATCTTACACTGAAACTAACATGTCAAATATTTGATTCAAGCCGCCCTGCAATCTGTGGAAATTTTTCCGACTGCTCTGTGTGTTTCAATCACCCGTAATAGCCACTATGACTTGATGGTCAAGAGTTAACCTAAAGCTTAGGAAGGAGGGCATGGAGGAATTCAAAGCACAAACATATCTTACTAGCTATTTTTGTCATTCAGCACTTACCTAGTTGCCTTAAGTGTGTAACACAGCATGAGAATACAGCAGGTGGGATTAAAAGAGAGGGTATTATTAAATTGTTTTCTATAATTAGTGGAATTTCTTCGCAGTTTCTTACTGCCCAGTGGGCATCATCACAAAGGTTTTTGAAGAAAGTTGTTTTTATTTCCCTTTCCTCTTCATCACTGTAATTCTAGTCATCAGCAGTTGTGATACAATAAGGTCTATCATGCTTGTGTTTACAGAAGAACCTGAGCTAAATGTTTTGCTACTCTGGAAGGTTTTCTTTTGCCATCTGTGATAATGATTTATGTTGGAAAAAAGAAACACACACAGAGTAAGTCTACCCTGACCCACCTAGTGTGCATTTAACATTGTTTCCTCCTGAACTGCTTTTTCCTTGTTACATGTGTCTCAAACGATTGTCAGAGAAAGGGATCGAGACACATTTGTTATGAGAGCCATAATTTGAGGTTGTCACCAGCTGTTTTAATATTGACTGGAGGATCAATCTCTGCAGTGATTTGATCTGACCTCAGTGTTGGTAACATGGCAGGAGCTCTTTACAGCAAGATTATTCACTTGTGGAGAAGGTGCCCCATACATTGTGGTACGCTGTGGGGAAAAAAGTCCAAATGTCTAAAATTTACAGACTTTTGGGCACGGGGAGGAAGGTAGTTTTATGACTACATGATGTAAAGGGAGTTGAAGTCCAGAAAGAAATTTTAAATAACACTCCAGAAGTTTGAATGCCACTAAGGTTTTTATAGAAAACTTGCCTGTACTTGGAATGAAATGATAGCTAATCTAAGGTATTTAAGCTCTCCCGGGAGGGTATGAATAGCCATCCATGCCCACACAGAATGGGGATCTGTGTCAGGTCCATGCATACTGACACAAGAGCTGTGGAAAAGGGGTTTACCTAGAGGCACTGCTTTTCAGCTTCTGCAGAAGTGATCTTCAGAGTAGCTTTGTCTTTTGGCCCTGCAGTCGATAGCTCATTTTATTTCCTCAACTTAATACTTCGGCATACACTGAGGAGGAATACTTAGTTTTTAAAAAGGCAGAATAGTTCACTGTGTAGGCCAGCATGTATAAAATAAATTGGGATTTTGGGTATCCATTTAGTTGATGACAGAACAAACAAAACGTCAAAAAAGCAAAGCAAAGCAAGCAAGCAACCAAAAAACCTCACCCAAACAACCAAAGTAGGAGTCTGTGATGGAGACAGAGAACTTTGCCTGCCTACTATCAACTATTACAACAACAACAACAACAACAAAACTTTTTAAAGTTTTTTCTTAGTTTTATAGGTTTTAAAGTGACTTGCGTTAAATTTTTTCCCCCAAAGTGCAAAACTGTATCTGATTGGAAACTTATGTTATTCAGTCAAGTTAGTGTTGAATCTCTTCCTCCCTTTGCTTTTATAGCTATGTACACTGACTATGAAATTACACCTTGCTTTTTTTGTCATGGCAAGCCTGAGTTCCTGAGGAGTGCTGAGGCCTTTCAGTGCATCGTTGGCTAAGGTCATTGATAGGAAGGCTGGTCTCAAGTCTTTTTTTTTAGCTACTAAATTGCTTTTTCAATGTTGCAAAAAATGCATTTAAGACTAGCTTACTTTTTAACTTTCCTGCCACTGTCATAGAAAAGCTGTGTTGTTTTTAAGGGCAGGAAGGATAGCTATGCACTTGAAATGCGTTATTGTTACATTTCTGAAACCAAGATTGTGCAGGTCTGTAAGTCCTTTAAAATAATAAAATGTGAAAAGAAATTTATCGGAATTTAATTAAAGTGTGCAGTGTAGACTGCAGTGTTTTTAGGATTAGATGCTACTTAAAATGGTAGATATTTTTGGTTTTATTTATGATTCTGGGCCTCAGTGTTGGAATCCAGGTTATGTAGGTCTTTTGTAAAGCCAGGCACAGCATAGGAAGCCAAGATACATGCTGCCACAGATTTCACACTAATAAAACCAATAATGACCTGATGAAACCAGTCTAAGAAAGATATTTAGTTTCTCCAGCTAGCCTCCTCTGAGCAGAGCTTTTTGGAGCTGTGAAGTAAGTATGGTTTTAAGATGTACTTCTGTCTGATGGGGCTAGAACACCTTCCTTTCACTGCACATTACTCTTGGAATCACATTGCACCAGTTGGGGCAGGTTTCCTTTTTATTAGCTTGGCCACACCTTCTTCTCTGCTCTGAGTTTATAAGCTGTGTTTGTGAATTGTTTATTGCTTTGGAATTAATTTCAAATATTACTTTTATTGTATTGTGTTGGAGGGCCAGATGTGCTTATGAGAGTGTTACAGCCCATCTCTTTTCAAATTGGGTAAAACAGAAAGTTGATATCCTTTCTTTAAAATTTTGTCTTTTTTCTTTTTTTTTTCTCTTTTTTTTCCTAAGATTTATTTTTTCAGTGCTTTACTATCTCTCAAACGAATACAAAGGAACAAGACTATATACATAACAGCATAAACATAGGAGTGGAAGACCTCTAAGGCTTGCCGTATGTTTTTAGAGGTGTTTTTTTTGGCTTAGCCAAGTTTTCCTTTCTGAAAATATATAGTTCTTTTGCAAATCTGTATCCTGTGCATGGCCATATCTATCCCCATCTTTCTTATAAGCTCCGTTTAAATACTGGTAGGCTGCAGTAAGGTCTTTCGACCTTAGAATAACTGCATTTTCTTCTTTGTCTATTTTAGGGGTAGAGGCTTATGTAGTAGGATATATGGCTTATATGTGTTTGTTAAAATATAGTACACTGAATATGTGAGGCAAAGTTTGAAACTGGACACTGTCGTTTGTAGAACACAGTAATGACAACTTTGTTGCTTATTATGATAGCTGTTTACTAAGTTAGAATATACACAGCAGTGTATATTCTTATATACCAGTAGATGGCATTCTTCATATTGCATGCAGGTACACATATATTCATTTTATATTAATATGTACGCAGTTTTCTGTTTCACAGCATTCTAATAAATACTCTTCCAAGGAAAGATGAGCATTTTTTTTTAATAGTTGTCTAAGGTTTAGAAGCCAGCTTCCCTGCTGCCCTTATTGTATGGTGTTGTTCGGATTCTTAGTTGTCTAATGTTGGTGGCACTAGTGAGAATTCCGTGTTAAGCTTCCTGACATTTTTGGCAACAGTACAGGATCTTCACTAATGAGAAAATTAATTTCATTATCTTCTTTGCTGTATGCACAGTGCATTCAGTTGAACTGAGTTTTGTATTTTTCTGCCCATAATTTTTCCACAGATGTGGAAGAATTCTATCTGTGTTTTCACTTTTTTTGATAGTGACTGATTCTTGATATTTATCGGGGTTTTTAAGCACTAAGGGCTTTGTATCCAAGGATCTGTTATATTAAAATAGAGTGTATGTGAACAGTTTAGGCAACCTTGGTTCTGAAGTGCTTACAATGAAAAACTCATCATGCAAATAGCTTGAGAAAAAAGAAGCATAAAGAAACAGTTATTCCTTTTCTCTAGCCTCCTCTCACTGTTGTAAAATTACAAATAATATTCTGAACAGCACAGGTTTTTTCGTATTTCCTCTTCTTTGTTTTTCCTTATTACATGGTTTAATTTACCTGTGGTCATGCTTTGTATTTTCTAAGGACGAAGTGATCTATCTATTCCGAATGTTTGTAGTATGTCTCTCATTGTATTACTTGGTTTCCTGCTCCCATGTTTTAATTTATTCTGTCACCTTTTTTTAATGCTGCTGCTTTCACGAGTTTATTTTCCATAGGCACGAGACTTTCCCCACAATGTCGGGTCCAACAAACTACGCATGCTTTTGTGTCTGGTCTCTTGTCAGGAGCCAGCCTTTCCCAGTGCATTAGCACAAGCGCCCGCAGCTGCGAGAGCTGGCGCCGCTCGGAGCCGGGAGATGGCGATCTCCGCCCTGGGTGCTCGCCGTTGTGTCCCTCACACATCCCTGACCGCACAGGGAAGCCGGCACTCACACCCGTGCCAGAGCAATGTAACTTAGATGTTGTTAGGGATTAAAATAATGGTAATAGTGTTGTGGCCTTTCTCAGGTGTTCCCTGCACCTGTTTTGATAAAAAGGCAGGTACAGTGGGATGCCTTTGATTTGTTAAAGCTACCATAGAATGGCCTGGGTTGGAAAGGTCCCACTAGACCAGGTTGCTCAGAGCTCCATCCAGCCTGACCTTGAAAACTTGCAGGGATGGAGCATCCACAGCTTCTCTGGTAAACCTGTGCCAGTGCTTTACTACCCTCACAGTAAAGCATTTCTTCCTGATACCAAATCTAAGTCAACTCTGTTTTAGTTTGAATCCGTTCCCCCTTGTCCTGTCACTACATACTCTCATAAAAAGTCCCTCTCCATCTTTCTTGTTGGCTCCCTTCAGGTGCTGGAAGGCTACAATTATGTCACCCCAAAACCTTCTCTTCTCTGGGCTCATCCCAGTTCTCTCAGCCTCATATGAGAGGTGCTCCATCCCTCTAATCTCTTGGTGGCCTCCTCTGGACTCCTTCCAACAGGTCCATGACCTTCCTGTGCTGGGACCCCAGAGCTGGATGCAGTGTTCCAGGTGGGGTCTCACCAGAGCAGAGCAGAGGGGCAGAATCCCCTCCCTGGCCCTGCTGCCCACGCTGCTTTGGATGCAGCCCAGGACACGTTTGGCTTTCTGGGCTGTGAGTGCACATGGCTGGGTCATGTCCAGCCTCTCACCCACCAGCACCCCAAGTCCCTTTTGCAGGGCTGCTTTCCATGTGTTCATCCCCCAGCCTGTGTTGGTACCAGGGGCTGACCTGACCTAGGTGCAGCACCTTGCACTTGGTTAGATTGCATGAGATTCCCATGGGCCCAGTTCCCGAGCTTGTCCAGGTTCCTCTGGATGGCCTCCTGTCTTCAGGTGTGATGAGGTCTCATGAGAATGACAAATAAAGATGAGTGCACCCTCTAAGGAAGGACCAACTTTGAACATGACTTCTGCAACGAAATCAATGGGTATGAAAGAATGCTCTTACAGAGTAAGCATGGACAGACCATTCTCTGGAGCTGGTGAAAATAAAAACCAGGAATTAGCTGTTGTACATTATACTTTATCTTCAGCTATTTTGTACTACAGAAGTTTTCATTTCTTGGTTAAAACTAAGAGCAATCATTAAATAAATATGTCTCATAAAAAAGGAGACAAGAACAGTCCCATATTTCCTGCTGGTAATGGTTGCCTGTTCTGGAGGCTTTTGTGGACACACAAGAGATTCTGGATAATTACAGGCTAGTGATCCCTTTTGTCATATTGCTTTGTTTATCTTCAGAGATTTTTCGATTATTCCTATAATTTATGATTGGTTAAAGCCTTGAAGCACTGGAACAATGTATTTTTAGAAACTTTATTGTTATGCTATGCGATAATTAATGTTCTTAACATTCATGAAAATTTTAATCTAATTTTTAATCCCACATAGGCTTATATTTTATGGAGAGGGTGGGAAATGCAGATCTTAATGTCTGAGTCAACTGTTACTTCAGACATGTATGCAAAAGCTGTATGCCCATATATTGTGTAAAGTAAAACGTAAAGATCAGATGTGGCTGAGACTGCATAAGGAAATTGAAAACAGTAAAATCTGTGAACCAGTTTGTAAAAAAGACTGAAAAAAACCTCAGTCTTACAAACGTAAAGGCTGATTCACAGCTGAGAGATCATGGTGTAATCAGAATTTGGAACAAGTAGTGAGATACCTGTTAGCAGGTATAGACCAAAGTTGTGCTTTGTTGTATTCATCAAGCACCAGTTGGAGAGTTAGAGCTGAAAGAAAGCAAAAATGTTATGCCAGTCAAAGCTAAAGCATGGGGAAATGGAATACTCATTTTGTCAGGGCCCCTAATCAAAGCAAATCTGACAGAGGGGGAGGAAAAAAAGGTGACCTGAAAGGACATGCGGATCTAGAAATAGTTGAAGGAACGGAATAACTTTTGCCAGAAGTTGGGATGGTAGACCCAAAAAAAAAAAAAATCTTCTCATTCAGTAGAGTAGTACTCAAAGTGCGGAACAAAGGTGAAGAGACCCGGATAGTCTGTGATTCTTTCCTCGAGGCTGTCTGTTCTGAAGAATAACTGGTGTGTTTTTTGGCCATACACAAAGCCAACCCAACACCAATGAAAGATTACTCATTTAAATATATAAAAAGAAAATATGTGATAATAACACAAAAAGAGGGACATTTCTGGCTGGTGCCAGATATTAAGCTTTCCATAACATCAGGCTTGTTTTTAGAAAAACAATTCAAGTTCTGCCCTCTCCGTAGGGAAAGCTGTGTTTGTTTACTTGGTTGTCATTTGGGCTGGGTACAGCAGTTGCTTTTTGTCACCAGATGGCAGGAACGTATTTTCTGAAAATCAAGAAGTTCTGTGATTCTGGAAGAAAATAATAATACCCAAATCCAACAATAAGATTGTCAGAAGCTCCGAGTCATTTTTGAAAGAAGCAGAATTCCTGAGCTAAGTGAAACAAGAAAAAATGGCTTTGCACAGGTGTAACATACCTCTGGAGAAAAGTAGAACAAGACAGATTGTACTAAGAATATCATGCACGTGGATGGACTGTATAAAAAGTCTTCTGAATATGCTTCATCAAGTGGCCTGAACGATCCTTATGTTAAGTGTACTGTTGTGCAAAACTCTTCAAGAAGCAATCTGTCCAGATCCTGAAAGGTTTTCAAAACAGAATGGAATAAATAATTTATGAAAAAGAATCCTCAATTTTTGTGACCATCTCTGCAAAAAAAACCTAGAGATGGTATCACTGCAGTCATGTCAGTTAAAACAGGAAAGTGCTGCTGTTTGTGCCATGAGCCTAAGAAAAGCAAGAGTAAGAAATCCTAATCTTCCACTGACCTCAGGTCGTGCAGTAAAATGCTTGTGGGTGAAAATCGAGCTTTGGCTTAAAAGACAATAAACCAGTTGTGGCCGAAAAGTCTGAGAATAAATTCAGAAATGAAACACTTTTCACCTCTTAAGTATCGTATTTGCAAAGGTAAATTCAGACCCTGAACAGAATTGCTGTTGGCTGGAAATTCTGTAAGCATTTGGGAAAAATTCAGTGAGGCAAAACGTAGACGTAGATCAACTCTTAATTAATGTAAGATCTGAAAGTATTCAATAGAGATTGAAGTGACACCTAGTGAAGTTGAGTATTGAGACCATTATATTTCAGGGCAGTTGAGAGTAGCTCAGTGACACTGCCACAGTTGGTGTGAGAGTAGGCTGCTCCACGGGGGAGGGTGAGCCGAGATCTGCAGGTGAGGACAAGGAAGGTACAGTGTGCCTTTACACAGAAATGGCACAAGGAGAGCAGAGCAGGTCCGGTGACAATCACCAGGGTCATCCGTGAGTCCAGTGACTGCTACACCAGGCCCACAGTGACAAGGCAGGCCCAAGGTTTAGTTGTGATATCATGGCCAGGGGTCAGGCTGCAGGGCAGCGAGGTGCATGACCAGTCACAGGCACGGCTGCAGCATAGCTCAGGCAAGGACCAAATGCCTTGAAAGCGTCCCTGCCTGTGGTGGGTGAGTTGGAATTAGATGATCTTCAAGATCCCCTTCCAACCCAAACCATTCTGTGATTCTGTGTAGGTTGTACACAGAATTGGAGTTATAATAGTCTCTTCTTAGGGGAAGAATGTTGATTTGATTTTGGGGCTAATATACTTTCCATCTTTCAAACTCATTACCTACTATTTTTATTTGTATGTACGCTTTGTCACATGGTTAGGAAAACATTAGAAAATGTTAGGAAAGGACATATGTTAAAAGTAATTCAAGCATAATGTAAAGAGATTTTGTTTTCTTAAAAAGTATTCTTTTAATAAATTCTTTATAGAAGAAAGTCTTCAAGTTCACATTTTTCTAGGAGACAGGAATTTAAGGTAACATGAAGAAAATATGTAGTGCACAAATTATAGTGAACCTCAATATCTATTCTTTAGTTTGCTTTTTTAAGTTAGGAAGAGCCTAAATCACTTGTGAATTGTCATTCCACAGGGGAAATGGGCCCCAAGACCATCTCATGCAAGAAGTATTAAAATAATATTGGATTTATAATAAAGGATGTCGCTATGAGATAAGAATACTACTTTAATGACATATATGGGTAATGTGTCTATTAAAAGGCTTATGAGTTGCTAGAGGACATACTGAGAAACATATTTTTTCCTTCTTATCTAGACAGCTTTGAAAGAAGGAGATTAAGAGCTGAACAGAGATAGCTGAGTTAAAATTATGAACATACTTCACCTGCAGTTTATTACTGAGAAAGTTAAAGGAGAAAGAGTCTGTATCATAGAGCATAGTTTTAGCATGGTTTTATTACAATAATACAGCATTTTGAAACTTTTTTGTTGTCATTTCACCTCTCTAAAGGGAAAACAATTTTAGTAGTATTTGGACAAAGATAAATAACTAGTTGGTTTGGACTGTTTCTTACCTTTATGATAATATCACTGCAATATTTTAGCATGATGAAACACAAAATAATCAGAAGGGAATGTCAATGTAAGAAGGATGGGGAGGCGTGAAGCAGGGGATTTAGTTTTCCTTAGCAGTTGTGGGAAGAGGGATGTCTGTGTTCCAGAAGGCATGCATCCAAGAGACAAATGGAAAATGTTAAGTCTCCTGGAGGCCAAAGTAGTTCAAAGTTACTTAATCACTTTCTGAGACTCGCTCTTGTGGTTTTACGGATCTTACGGCTTTTTTGGTATGTTTGGAAAAGCGTTGTCATTCCTCCTCTAACCTGTGCAAATAATCATCAGGAACTTTGATCACTGCAAGGATCGTAGTGTGTTCCTTCAGATGAAAGACATCTGATGGTGATTAAAGTATGTAAAGATTTTATACTTTTCCTGTTAACTTTTTTCTTTTTTTTTTTCCTGGTCTTTCAGGAGTCTTTGTGACAGTTTTCCTCAGTCACTATATCTGGAATTTACCCTTGCCTTCCATCAATGGCTTTTATGTAAGAGGGTCTGAAGATATTTCCTCAAAGTGATCTAGAGTGGTTGGAGATGAATGGGCTTTTACTCAGTCCTTGATTGTTTTCATTCAGCCTTGCTTGTCTTACATCCTTCTTCCCTCTTTTGCTAGGTGGTGGCACACTGGTTAGTGTAATACCTCATAGTTACAGCCAGTAGACAATCTGTGCTTTTCACAGGAGCATCTGCAGCCAACTCCTGGCAAAATTGTTGAAATGGTACAGACTACCTTGTAAGTTTGTTAGAGAAGAGTGCAATAACAGCTGTGTGTTGTGCTTCCAACAGCAGTGTTGTACTGGTTAATTTTGTGTGATAAAACACAAGACAAAATCAAGAGAATGCATGTAGTATAAGTTCTGAACTCCTTTATGACTTAATGCAGAGATCAGAATTCAAAATAAAATTTCTGCTAAGAGAACTTATTTTGGTGTTTAGGGCTTATTTTATTGTTTTCAAAGTTGTTGTTGCTATTAAGTATTAAATATGCTTAAAGAGAAAGGGAGAAGTTATAATCATGGGGTCATCAGAAATGTTCAGTGTATGTAATAACAAAGTGACAGATGGAATTCTGATATTTTGGTGCTCTCTAGAGACATGTCTAATCTAGAATTCACGCAGTTTTTGTGCTTTAAAGATCTAAAGCAACAACTTAGCTCATTATAAAGATGTGGGATGAATGGGTGGTGTGGGTATATGTTTTGGTAGTTAGTTTAAAGTGAGTATTTCAGTGATAGATGTGACTGGCTATCCTATAAGGCAAAATGTTTTTATAAACTTAAAAGAGAAGTATTTAAAGTATCCAGTTTTCAGACCATTTGTGCACATTAAAAATAACTTACTATTCAAGTTCAATGGTTTTCTTGTTGGACAGTGCTTACACTGGGGTCTTGCCGCAACAGATGCAATAGATTATAAGACGATTTCAAGTGTAATAATTACAGCATGGAACGGACTGCTGGCAGATACAACAACGTAGCATTCTCTTTAATCATAGTGCTTCCCATAATGTGGGTGGCCACAGGCTGCAAACATTTCAGTCAATCCCTTCTCCGTGCAGCAGTGGTTGTAAAATGGAGCTGAAGTAAACAGCATTCCATGGACCATTAAGGGTTTTTAATTTTGAAAAAATATAGCTTCCCTTCACCCCTCCTTTTGGCTGCTTGCTTCTGTCAGCTGTTACCTACCAAATCAGTTCTGCTTGAAGTAAATAGTATATAATGTACTATCTATGGGCTCTTTAAAAAGTTGGTTGTGCTCTGTTGGGGCTTTTGTTATTAAAATACATAATACTTTAAAACCTGAATGTTTTGTTGTTTTTTGCAGCAAGAAATAACCTCTGCCCTTACATTAAATGCTGTATTGTGTTTAATTTAAAAGCTTTTCATCTTGTTTTCATTCTCCTAATATTTTTTCCTTCAATGCCCAGTGTGGTTTTGCTGTTTCTGTAAAATGCTTTATTGCCTCTCTAGCCATTAGCAGAGTACCTTTTCTCCGACCAAAATGAAGGGGAACTTACTGGTGTTTTTTCACCTTGTGGCCAGTTTACTCCTTTGGAAGCTGATTTCACCTCCTTGATGTTTGACATCTACTCATCTGGAATCTTAAGTGTCACGGAATAGATTTAAGCAGCTAAACTTGATGTCATGCAAATAGTTACACAGCATTTACAAGCCTTTTTTGGAGTATGTCAATTAGCTGCAGTTGAGGACAGATAATTTAATTCTATTTTATAAGTACATGTGCATGAAAGGATATATTTTAATAGATGAGTTTTTACATTGTAATTAGGCATATGTGGAATCAAGTATGTAAGTGAGCTTGAAAGAAATGTCTTAAGTGTCACTGGGTAACTGATAGCTCAAAATCAATTTTCTTTTGAATCGAAACGGAGGACAAAAGACTTAAGTGAAACATAGGCATGTGTTTAAGATCTGACGTAATTAATTAAAGCCCAATGACTTATTGAACTCTTAATGCAATAAGAGACTTTTCAACTTCTAAATTACTGGTTAGAATTCAGTTTTAAGAATCAAGTCAGCTTGCTCTGCAGTGTGTCCCAAGGGAGTAAAGAGCAGGCACTTTTCCCTGTCCTATGTGCTATTAGTTTGTGTCCCAGGTAACAAGGACTTTATCCTGTTGAAGCGAGTGCACTTCCTAAGATGTACACACCTTAGGAAACCCACATCTCATAGCATTGTTTGCTAAAAATTTGACGTATCTGCCTCTTAAACTTGTTAATGTACAGTTCTGTTAAAAGGGTAAAGACCCCAAAATTCTTAGGTATGGTTAGAGCGGGTGGCTTCTGGGTGAAGGGGAATATTGCAGTGAAAATGGGAATTGACTGATGAATCAAAGATGAGTAATTGATACAGTGATAGTATATATTCAAGATTTCTAGTAGAATATGTTGTAAAACAATTTAATTCTTAGAGGACAGGAGGGTGATAAAAGACATTAAACCTATTTGTACAAGAATCTTTTTAATGTAGTGAGAAAACATTTTAGAATGAAGACGGCTTTTCACATACAGCACATAAACAATTTCTAATGCTTGTTGACTTGAAGTTTTACTGAGTTCACTGTCAGTATTTTCTTGTTTCCGTTGTTCTTTCAGTTTTTGTAAAGTCAGCCAGAGGGAGTTCTTGGTAGTTTCTAACATTTTGAAGATTATACATCTGAATAGTTAGTCTTCTCACTAGCTCTTTCAAGAATCAGCATTTTAAGCTGATTTGGACCTTCTCTAATCACCTGTAGGTACTTACATTGGTAGGATGTAACTGAATTTGCAATGTTTTCAAATTTGCAAGCATTACCATAGTCTCCTGGTTGAAAATAGAACAATATTATGAATGGGCTGGGAGAAAACAGACCTCTCTTCTTCAAATATAATTCTTTAACAACACCAGGCGAACATGATTATAAAGGATTTCTTGGCTTCTGGGCCAAAATAAACAAAAACTAAGTATGTCAAGGAACAAAATGAGAAACCGGGAATTCTGCTTTCCTGCAAGGCTGCTTGAGCTTTAACAGCAAGTGTCACAATTTGCTAGCCAGCTGACATTTCTCAGAGCACTTTAGTCGTGCCAGGGGGCTCTAGTAAAGGGTAATGATTTGTTACTGAGACATAAAAAGAGGTCTCTATTTGAAGAAATTCTACTGGTATTAGATATTTTTGCTCAGTCTAATGTAACTGTGACCAGGAGTTGTTGTATTACCATTATAGGTGTATTTTGTGCTTTTTTTGCTAAGGAGTTCAGTGGACATTTTTCTCCCCTTAAACTTTTAATGGCGTGATACTTAGGAAGTCCAAACCCAAAGTGATTAAAGTAATTTTTCCTGAATATCCTGAATTGTAAATTAGGTGCAGTATTTGCAGTGTGTACCTACTGGAAATACAAAAATCAGATATTGGGTACATACATTCATTGAAAAAAACCTAAATTTGAGATTATCATTTTTCTAGAAATTACGGAACTCACAGATTGAAAGTAAAAGTGAAACAATCTTACAATCCATCCACTCTTTTTAAACTTATTCATCCCTCTTTTCCACATTTCTGTGGATTTCAGGAATCTTCAGTGGGAAGCTTGCATTTTGGCTTTTGAAAATTGTGGAGGGAAGAAGGAAATTAATTCTAAATCTCTGGCTAGTTAAACCAGAGATCTTTAAAAAAAAAAAAGAAAAAAGATTTACGGTTGACTCCGGTAGAGCTATTGAATTTCCTTTTGTAAGTTAGTGTAAATGTGTGTTTTATCTCAGCATCAAAAGTCTCCCCTTTTTTAAGACAGAGAGTAATAGCACTTTCTAGGTGGGTGTTTCTTAAAGAGAAAGCAGAGAGAAAAGGGAAGGAGATTTGAAACTACTTTTCCTGTCTGAGGCCAAGAGCAGACTCAAAGCTTGCCAGCCCGACAGCTCCTTTCTGATGATTTCTGAGGGTTTTGTTAGTGATTTGCAGATGGAGCTCAGACTTTGGAACTCATCCATTAAAAAGTTACATGGTCTTAGCCACAGTAGTAGTGCAAAATATTTTTACTGTACTAGTGTCACAGAACGTAACTGAGCTTGAATTGGTGAGGGAACAACAATGCAGCCTTCCCTTCCCCTCATCATAATTTTCTTTTCCGCATTTCATTTGGAAATTAGGACCATGTAACATTTTTCATCCATTTTAGGAAACAGAGTTAGAATATGAGCCTAGTCTTTTTACTAAGCTACATGTATGAGCAAGAGTAATACAGTTCATAGCATACTTTAATTTCTAAAGAAAAAGCATATTTGTCTCAATGGGTTTTTGAATTTTTTTCAGTTAAGTTTTTCTATTAGGTTGTCCTGGTCCTCTAATGTATTTTTGCCATACCTTTTTACTATTTTTGAAGAGCAAATTGTCGTTATGATTGTTAAAGCAAAGTTAAGGAAATTGGCTTAATGTAAGAGCATTTAAAGCAGTTTTACTGCAAACATTGGCTGAAAATGAGCCTGCTTACATTCTTCAGGGACAGAACAGGGTTAAGGGCTCTACTACATCAAGTACAGTGTGGAGAACTTCGCAGAATCTGTGTTTTTGTGTCTGGGAATGTGAGAAAAGCAATGAAGTCTGTGTGTTAATTTTCTGAAAGAATAGTATTATTCCTGGGTTTTTTGTTTTTATTTTTAACCCAAAAGTAAAATTAGTTCAGTCTAGTCATTTATCTGTAGATTTTCTGTAACTTGATCACATGCTTGAATGGCAAGATCCTTGTCTCTGTAGGAGTGTTTAGCAGAATAATTTGTTTATGATCAACTAGTCTGTCATGGTTATCAGTGGAGATTTAGATGTAGGCAGATGTCAGACTTTCATTCCAAGTGAGGAAGGACTAAAATGAGAAGCTTCAGTAAATCCGAAACATGTACTTGTGGCCAGCAGTTTTATTTAGTGTGCTGGTATGGAATTTAGCTAATAAAAACCATCCCGTAGATGCATGTATCCATAAACTGTGCTGAAATAAGGAAACTTCCTGACAGTAAATGTCAGAAAGAAATGTAGGAAGCAAACCCCTCCTAGCCCTATACTTAGGCATTTTGGCCCTAATTAACTAAATTACTGAAGAATATTCCAAGCTTTATGTTAATTGAAACTGAAGTGATTTCTTTTTTGCAAAACCTCTGAGTGGTTACTGGAATAGACTCAGTTTGGTAAAGTGAAAGGTTATGATGACTAGCTAATCATTGAAATATATGTATGTACCTAACATAACATTTTGTCTGTCTGAAATGTGTTTTTACCAGTTTTAAAGGAGAAACTGGACATTTTGTTTACGTTATCGATGGTATATTTAAAGATTTTTTTGATGATTTTTTACTATTTTTCTAGCGTATAAAATATGCTCTCACGTACTGATAATTGTTGTTCACAATTTCCCCTAGTCTATTGTTCATGTAATTTCCCCTAATCTATACACTGAGAATTTTATAAAATCTTGAGAAAACAGGATTGTTTTGAGTAAAACAGGGCTTTGAAAGCTAGATTATATTTAAATCTGTGTGATGTTTGATACCTTATATTCATTTACATTTTGATTTTGGTTTGCGGAAAACTATTTTTCTGTCTTCTCCTGGAGCCACAGGGCAAGTGAGCAAGAGGTCTTAGAAGGAAAACTAAAAGTCACAGAGTTTGTTATGAGTGGATAAGTGTGTGTGGAAATAATATGAATTGTGTTATGTGAGCATCCCACTCACAGAATTTATTTCATAAACGGTGGAATGATCTCTAAATGAACGTGCTGCTTTGTCATTTACAGACTTAGCCACTATGATTCTTCAGAACTGGCTGCTTATTTCATAGTAAGAAAGTTTTAAAAATACCAAACCTGTTTGTGTTTTATTGTCAGTCATTTAACCTAGAGGATATGGGACACAATAAAACTCATAGGCCTTCGGGTAGGATTTTAAGAAAATACTACTAAAAAATATTTACAGGAATTTGGTTTGGTCTGAGCTGCTGAAAGCTAGCAAACAAACAAGTTAATTTATATTTAAACGAATCAGAGCAATGTGTATATCTTGCTTAATGAGGACTGTTTAAATGATTTAGGAAGTAATATGGCCTGTTAGAATCCTACTTTTAATGAAAAAACCTATTATGTAGTATTTTGATTTTTTTTAATAATTACTGGAAATCATGTTGTCTGATTTATCTTTAATGTTGTAATCAATTATACAGTTTCAAAGTACTTTTTTAGGCAGATTGGAAGTAGATTTGACTTCTTGTCCTCCAGACTTGTGTTGAAAGCAGTGGGCCATCTGGCTGTAGAGGAAACACCTAAGAACAGCATTGATGTACAGACGCCTGAAATCTCTGACATACAAGAAATTCTCTCCAAAATCTGATTAAATGTGAATAAGAAATAGCACTTACTTCTAAAGCTTCCTCTGAATAAGATGCAGTTTTTCATATTATACCTGCTTTTTTTTAGCAGAGCTGAGGAAATCTGGTTCCTGTTGAAGACAGAAAGGTCAGAAATAAACCTGTTACTTGACCAAGGAGAATATACTTAAGAGAAGTATTCTTTGTAATAGATCATTGATTATTCAGTTCCGTTCTGCTCTTCTGTTGCTTTGATAGACTCATCCAAGATGGCAAAAAAGAACTCAGTAGCATCACTGGGAAGTCTTAATCAGTGTCAGGTTTGAATGGCTTATCCCACTGAAACCATCCATCTCCGCTGTTCAAAATACATTGGAGCTGTTGATTTTCACATCTGCTTCTAAGGACATTCACAACCATAAATATTTTGGAAAGAGTGTGTTGAGAAGTTTCCAGAAATAAGTTGGTTTATCTCGCTCCCCTGGAATGTCTTTGAAACTGTGTCATAAATTCCAGGACAGTTGCTACACAAATGCAGTTACTAGCATAAAACTTGCCATACTGTAGTAAAAATCAAGTTCTGTTTATGTGTTGATGTCTTAATTTCAGAAGTAACTGTACCTTTAATTCAAGCTTCTATATTTTTCCCCATTGACATGTGCAGGAAAATATTGGCTATTTCAGAAAGAAAAGGGGTGAAAGAGTTCAGAGCTTTTGGGCCCCTGCTTGGTAAATACAGTATCAGAGACTAAAGCGCCTCCTGCTTTGCTGGATTGGTGGACACTAGCGAAGTTGTTATCTGCCTGGGGCTGTGTTACTTAAATCAGTGGAGGGACAAGTTCTGCTCCAGAAAAGTAATTTCCAGGCTTTCATAGATTAATATGCATCATGAGATGATTGTCTCTGAGAAACAAAGTTATAGAGTAACTCAACAAATCTCTTGTAGCACATGGAAATCAGCCTTCATTACTTAAAGGGGAGTATCAAAAGAGTTAGCTTAGCTTATGTGAAAACTGTTTTAGTTGCTTAATCCTCTTTAGAATCATAGAAGTTGGAAAAGACCTATAAGATCATCAAGTCCAGTATTAACACTGCACTGCCGTGTTGCCATCTAACCGTGTCCCCAAGTGCCACATCTACACACCTTTTGAACACTTCCGGGAGTGGTGATGACACCACCAATAGGGCAGCCTGTTCCAATGCCTGACTACCCTGTCATTGATGAAATTTTCCTAATATCCAATCTAAACCTCTCCTGGTGCAATTTGAGACCATGTTTTCCTGTCCTGTCACTTGTTACTGAGACTATAACAGAAGAGACCAACCCCCACGTGGCTGCACCCTCCTTTAAGGCAGTTGTAGAGAACAATACAGTCTCCTCTCCTTTTCTCCAGGCTGAACAGCCCCATCTCCCACAGCTGCGCCTCACAGGACTTGTGCTCCAGACCTTCCACCAGCTCTGATGCCCTTCTCTGGACTCACTCCAGCACTTCAATGTCCTTCTTGTCATGAATGGCCCAGAACTGGACTCGGGATTCAAGATGTGGCCTCACAATTGCCCAGTACAGGGGGACAATCACTGCCCTGGTCTTGCTGGCTACACTATTGCTGATACAGGCCAGGATGCCATTGGCCTTCTTGGCCACTTGGGAACATGCTGGCTCGTGTTCAGCCGTTGTTGACCAGCACCCCCAGGTCCTTTTTGGCTGGGCAGCTTTCTGGCCTCTCTTGCCCCAGCCTGTAGTGCTGCCTGGGGTTGTTGTGACCCAAGGGCTGGACCCAGCACTTCACCATATCAAACTTCATACCACTGGCCTCAGCCCACTGAATCAGCCTGTCCAGATCTTTCTGCAGAGCCTTCCTACCCTCCAGCAGATCAGCTCTCCCACACAACTTGGTTTCGTTTGCAGACTGACTGAGGGGGCACTGTAGAGGATCAGAGCTGAGCATGTTTTGTCTCAAACATTCTGAGTATTGCTAGAGGAAAGGTGTGATTGGAGGAGAGGGTCCTGTGGAGCTGGGTTAGTGCTGTTCTGAGCCAAGTTCCTACTCTGCCTTGAGACTCAGTCCCCCAACCCTACCTCACTTCCTGGAGAAGGGCTGGCTGTGCATAAATGAACAAAACTGTGTGACAAGTCTAATTTACATAAAAGGCATGCACCGGGTGAACTATAAAAGGGAGTTAATCAGGTCCCCTCTTTCTTTTTTCTCTGGCTTTCTCTTTTCTCTTTCTCCTCTCTTTCTCTTTTGTCTTCTTTGTCTTGATATCCTAACTCTGGACCATCCACATGACAGGACTGCTGCGAGATCTAAGGACTGGAGATACGAGTTTTTGTCTTCCCTTGCTTTGTCTCAGCAAATCGTATCCTACCCTATACTCCATACTGAACTTTATTGTGGGAGTGGGGAGGTAGTGGAGGTATGTCGTGGCTTGTTAACCAGCACCTTTGAAGTCGGGGTGTTGTGGTTTATGAGCCAGGACCTTTGAATACTGGTGTGCTAGCCAGCACCTCTTGTAAGTATTTAAGGGCTTGCTAGCCAACACCTTTTCAGTCTAAGCAGTGGGCTGGTTGCTGTAATTAATACAACTGTACAGTGAAAAATGAGTTTCCTGACACGTGGTCTGGTGTCTTGTTCAGCCTGATGAGAATCTATAATGAGCATCACACCCCACACCAGTGGTCTGTGACATGGCACTCGTTCCCCTTATCCAGATCATCAGTAAAGATGTTAACCAGGAATGGCCTCAACACTGAGTCCTGGGAAACACCAGCAGTGACTGGAGACCAACTGGATGTAACTCCATTCACCACCACTCTCTGGGCTGGCCATCCAGCCAGTTTTGCACACAGCAAAGGGTACACTCAGGCCATGAGTAGCCATTTTCTCCAGGAGAATGCTGTGGGAAATGGTGTCAAAGGCTTTACTTAAGTAAAGTTATGAAGATGGTGAAAGATCTAGAGAGGAAGCCATACACAGAGTGGCAGATGTCACTTGGTTTGTTCAGCCTGGAAAAGAGGAGACTGACAGGAGACCTCATTGGGGTCTTCAGCAAGGAGACTGAGGAGAGATCTCATTGGAGTCTTCAACATTCTCATGAGGAGAAGGGGAGGGGTAGGCACTGATCTCTTCTCTCTAATGACCAGTGACAGGACCCAAGGACATGACATGAAGTTGTGTCAGGGAGGCTTAGGTTGGATATTAGAAAAATGTTCTTCACCCAGAGGGCAAATGGGCACTGGAACAGGCTCCCCAGGGAAGTGGTCACAGCACCAGCCTGACAGAGTTCAAGAAGTGTTTGGGCAATGCTCTTGGGCACGTGGTGGGACTCTTGGGGATGGTGCTGTACAGGGCCAGGAGCTGGACTCAGTCATCCTTGTGGGATCCCTTCTGCAGGTGATTCTCCACTCAGATTCCATGAATCTGTAAAAGTGATTCCATGATTCCACATGATTCCGTGAATCTGTAAAAGTCCAGGTAGACAACATCCACAGCCTTTTCCTCATCCAGTAAGCATGTCTCCTTGTCAGAGAAGGAGACCCGGTTAGTTAAGCAGGATAGCTTTCCTGTAGGATAGCTTTACTGACAGATAAAAGAGGTGATAACCAGCAAAACAGTGACTTGTTTTCTCCATTTGTATTCTCAGAAGTCTTTAGTTTCCAGTCTATTCTCATTCCCTCTGCTTTCTTGAGTGAATTGATTTGGGATAGCCTTTATATATATAAATCTGCAAGTCAGATGAGTAAATGTTAAATCAGGCCTCCAGTGTAGGAGATCTTGTAGATACGAAGCAGTGTGCTTACACTGATAAAGAAGTGAGTTTATGTGTTTATGGTAATGCTTGTAGGATTATCTGCCTGTTAAAGATAGTAGAAATCTCTCTGCCATAGTGGATTTTGAATTATCTGCAGTATTACTCAGTAAAAAGTGCATCAATAAAATAAAGCCACTGGCAAGGTTGTTCAAAGAAGTTGGCCATTGTGAGGGCTTTATAGAAATTCATTAATTCAGCTCCAGGTTGAAAGGGATTTTGTCACAGAACTTTAATCCTAGGCCATGGGGATGGATTTCTTCTCTTGCAACTAGAACCAAGGTGGTTTTCTTCTTATTTACTCAGTGGTGAGAGAAATCAAGAAAAAAAGTCACTTCTGATATTACAGTATGCCTGACTGGTGTTCATTCTCCCAAATCAGCCACCTTGATTTTGGAAATGCAAAAATAAAAGACACCTTGTTATTTTTCCTTTTGAATGCAGCATTTCTGCTGCAGATTGATCCACTTTCCTGCCTTGTAGAATGTGCTATTAGTGGATTAGACAGTGAGTGGTAATTGATTCACTGCCAGGAATAACTGATGATTATGTAGATCTCCAGTTGTTAATTTTGCTGGAGTACTGTAGGATCCGTGACTGATATCATCAATACAGGAGTGCATTTAGTACTGACAATTTTCTCATCATGTACTTGAATACCTGATAGGTATTGATCTTGAAATGATTCCTTAAAAGTCATCAGGATCAAATTACTGATTTCTCTGACCCCAGAAACTCATACTGTGGCTGTGTAATATGTCATGTTTTTTGATTTTCCAAAATGCTTTTGGGGGGGGATTCATAATGTAATAATGGAACCTGTCACTAGGTTTGAATATTTGTATTGCTTCCTATATATGTGAGAAAATCTGAAATCTTTTAGATTTCTCTATAGTACTTTTTGAAAGAGTTAATTTCAAAATTGAAGGAAGAAACTTAAGAGAATGTTGTTTTACACTCATTCTTGGAGCTAGTTTTAACCAGATTCTACAGTATGATGTGAGATAACCCTTTAGATCTGAGAATTACTGGATTTTAAACTTTGTGAACTTCAAACTCAACAGTTTTCATTACCATTTAGTTAAAAAATTAACCATTCCTGGTTTTCACTGTCTTTTTGATAATCAAATTAAGGATACATGGGATGAAAGAGGATGGACAAATACAAGAAAATAATTACCTGATTTTTTTTTTTTTGTTCTCAATCATATTTTCTTATTAGAGAGTGTCTCTTGGAATGGTTTGTTTCTTTTATATTTGCATGTTATAACTGGAAAATTATGTTTCTCAGAAGTATTGAGTTTGTTTTTCCAGTTGACCTGCCAAGTGGCTGGAAAAATAATATGAAAATAAAATATTGTCTTTAATTGGAGGTTATTAGGTATAAGTTTTATTTCTGGCCATTATACTTCCCCTTCCACACCATTTGTGATGATTGTGGTAGAACAGCTGAAAGCTGCTTGGTTTCAAGAAACAGTTCAGCTTACAAAAATCACAGACACATGGAATGGCTTGGGTTGAAGGGGTATCAGCCATCATCTAGTACAACCCCCTTGCCATTGCTCAGTGCCCCATCCAACCTGGATCCTTGCCATGGACGAGGCATCTACCAGCTCTCTGGGCAGCCTGTTCCAGTGTCTCTGGATTTCTGAGCTGCAAGTGCGCATTGCTGGCTCATGTCCAGTTTTTCATCCATTAATATTCCCAAGCCCTTCTCTGCAGGGCTGCTCTCAATCCATTCACCCCTGATAACTGATATTGGAGATAGCCCCAGCCGAGGTGCTGGGCTTCTCACTTGGCCTTGTTGAACTTCGTGAGGTTCACACAGACCCGCCCCTCATACCTCTGGATGGCATCCCTTCTCACAGGGAGTCAGCTGCACCACAGGTCTTGGTGTCATCTGCAAACTTGCTGGCGGTGCACTCAGTCCTCCTGTCCCACTCAATCCCATCACACTGATGAAGATATTAAATATTCCTTATCCTTACAGCTCATTTGTCAAGTATGAGTGAAGCATCAGTATTAGTTTTTCTTTCACACAATTCTCTGCTAATATAGGGTAGTAAAAGAATTATTACTTACAACCAGAATTATATAAGAAGTAAATAAGCTATTTTTCTAGAGAGGAGAACTTTCTGTATATATTCTAGTAGAGCAAGAAAGCCCTTAAACTGAAAAAGACAAATGCTTTAACTTACCGTTAACAAATATCTTATCTTTGTTGCATGTAGGGATGTCTCAGGCTTTCCACTGCAACAGTGTCAGTAAAGTGAAATCCATAAGACATAGAGCTAAATTTTAAATGTTTTCTATCTTTAATACCTATTTGACTTATATAAATACCTAATAACTCCTTTCATCTTGATTACAGTATCTCCTTGCCTGTGTTTCCTTGCCCCCTTCTGGCTGTTCAGAGGTTTTGTACATTTCAAGAGAAAAAAATCTGCAAATCCCTTGCATGAATCTAGTAAATTGAAAATGAAACAGCAAACAACCCCAAAACAATACCAAACGAAAAAACAACCCAGGAAACTGCTGCAGGACATATGCGGACTCTGATGATGTATAGTAATTTTGTCTTCTCTTTTCTTCTATCACTTGGTTAATACTGGCTGTTAGGCAAGGGTAGGGGGAAGGTAATTTTGAAAGTACTCTTCACAAAAAGTGTTTGATTATTTTTATCCTTAGGAAAATTCTGGTTACAGAAAGGGTCACTAGATAATCAGTTTTGTAGTTGTACAGGTGAATATATGGGGTTTTAAGCTACTCCCTCATGTAGCTGTCATTAGCTGCCATGTCAACCTGTCAAATCCTTTTCAGAGATTTTTGTGTTTATTGTCACTGGTCAAGCTTTTTGTAAGTCTTCCACTAAGCAATCCAACAGACTTTGTACTTTGCAAGCCCTTTCCTTACCTTTAGCAAAAGTGGCATCCCAGGTTTGTTGTTGTAAGACCTCTTTTATTTTGTTTTCAGCTTGCAGTTTGGTCCCTTATCTCATTCTACTTGGCAAACTGTCCTATTTTGTAGGAACTAATTGTCTGAACCCTTGATAATGTTCTGAAAAGAACATTTAACTTTAGTAATAGTTGCAAAAGACAATAAAAATACATAAAAATACGTTATTTTTTATTAACAAATTCATGAAGGTCTGTTTGGAGATTGTACAGTTTAATAATTTTAGCTTTCACTTTTGACATATTAAGAGGCTTGTACATTTTGAAAATCTGCTCTTTTCTGCTTTTTCTTAAGAATTCAAAAATCTAATGTAGGTTACTACTTTGAAACTGTTTTGCCACAGCATTTTCTCTCCTCTTTGGTTTTAGGGAATTCACTGAATGGCAATAGAACAGGATTTTCTCCTGTTGAGTGCTATGTAGGAAAAGAGGGTTTACAATGAAGGAAAAGGAGATTTAGGCATTTAACGTAACTCTTCAAGGTAGTGAAAGAATCCTAGAGTATCATAAATAAGGTATTCCAAATGCTTGTTATTTATTTTGATAACAGTGAATTTTCTTACACCTCTGGTGTTCTTCTGCTGATTCATCTCTCTCACATCAATCAAACATGGAACACATGGATTGAATATATCTAAATCCAGGACTTCTGAAGCAGTTGCTTAGGGATATTCAACAAAAGCATGTATAAGTACTTGAGTTTCTGAAAGGAGAAAATGAGTTAATGAGATTTCTATTTTTTTTGGTCAAAATCTTTCATCAGGTTCCTCTTTTTATTAATAACGATACATAGAATGAAGCCTCCTAAATCCATGGAAGTCACAGAGCGTTCATCTGAACTTTCTTTTAATCATGTATTTTTAAAATGAAGGCCTTTTTCAGTGTGTACTAATCCTGACCCTCTGTTACAAAGAATTTTATATACTTAGTGCCATATAAATTGTTATCTAGTTTATCCTTCAAGTGTCAGTGATACATAAAGCCCTGAAATGAACCCTACAAAGGGAACATAACTGTTGTTTTATCAGCATGAGGTAATCGAGAACAGGAAGAAATTGAAAGCTGTAAAAAATACAGAGCAGATTGTTTGATAATCAACACAGAACTACCTCTGCTCAGTTGTGACACCAGGATGCAAAAACCTGCTCAAGATTTTGCACTTTCGGTTTTCATAAAAGAGTTTGCTGGGGAAGGTGCTGGGGTGTAAGGTCTGTCCAAATGACAGCCGATCTGTAGTATAGTGCTGAACAACTGGGAGAGCGTGAGTACTATGCTCAGAGTCCTCTGTACACATCTGCAGAACCAGTGTACCAAATCTGTTAATCTGATTTAGAATCTGTCATCAAAGCATTGCTTAGGTTATGGTAATGTATTTAAAAGGTTTTAATGAGATGTAAAGCATTTCGTAGTGAAACTGGTAGAGGAAGTAAATGTCAAGATAAGATTTTATCATTATCTTCTCAAGAGAATGAGGAAATTAAGCAAATTACATTATGAGGCCAGACCCTGAATCCCAGGACATCTTAAAAGAGTGCTATGGAGAAGTAGATGTTAATTTCACACTTTCTTTTCTTGATTGTGGTACTGATCAAGACTACAGATGATTGAACTGGCTCCCAGAGAACTGAAACCTCGCAAAGGTCTCTCTGGTTTTGGTGTGAATGGTCTCCATTGCTATTGGACAGCTGCTGAAATCGTGTGGTGTGTGTGTGAACCCACATTTGATTGCAGCAGCTGCAGCATTTTCCTTTTGCTCGGTGGGCACTGTCTGCTCTTCTGTTTCAGTGGTGTAAAATGGCCACAGATCTTACCCCAGACAGAGTTTAATAGCTGTCCTATCTCCTTACACATCCTGTTGTAGCCTGGTACTTATTGCCATTCTCTTGATTTCTCAGAGTTTGCTGTGCCATCTCCTTTCTTCTTCTAAGTGGGAAAGTAATGAAGCTGAAACCAGTACATTCTTATCAGCTCTGGGCTACACGTCAGCAGATTATTATTGTCACTTGGTTAAAAATGTAAGTATTTTGCGTAATTGAGATTTTGTTAATAATAAATCACCAGTTTATAAGCACATACATAGAGCTGTCATTGTGATAAGGAACATGAACTGAACTTTGTTTATCTTTTCTTACCTCAGTTACTTTTACAACCTTTTAAGGGAAAAAATGAATTGGGAGATCTCTGGACAAATGAGAATTTTTTTATTAGATTACACTGTAATATATGTTCATAAAAACAAAATTCCCATTGCTGTTATGCTATAACAAAAAAACCCCTCTATTCTATCATTATTTTTTCCCCATGAAGTTAAAGTTATATTATTGTTTTATGTATTAGAATGTAACTTCTGAATGTTTTCTTTACTGTATCCCCCGCATTTAAAATGGGAGATGAGCCCTAAATGTTAGGTAAAGTCACTTTTATATTTATGATATATAAAAATAGTGGGAATAATATTTCATAATATATTGACTTGAATTAGATAAAGCATGAAAAATTATTAGTAATGGTCTTCTGAAAGTTTTGCCTTAACTCTTGGGGAAGCAGAGCTGAAATACATATCTTTCTAGTTTTAAAATGTATGACGTATATAATATGTTAAAATAACGTTTTGCAGTACAACTTGTTCACTGATTAGGAGAGCTTTGATTTGACATCAACAGTTAAGAAATTAAAAAATCAAAATAGATGAACGGAAAGTTATTAACCTTTACAGTATATCAGCCACATAGAGAACCATGCAACTAATGTCTGCTTATCGGCAGTAAATGTAATGTATTCTATTTTATTTTTTTTTTATTTTATTTAACAGATGGTTATTTCATTAGTAACAGAACTCAGAGAAAACCAGTTCAATGGACTTAACATTCAGGGAAGGTAGGTGTTACCTAAACATAATTTTGATATGTTTTGGTTTGGGTCATTCCAGTTCAGTGAGGATCATTTTACAGTCTTGGGCAACTTAGGCTTCAGTTGAAACGTTCTGGATACATACATAGATAATTTAAAGTGTGGACAAGCTTAAGTTGGGCTTCACATAAGAGCTTATACTTAACGTAGGAGTCATAGAATGGTTGGAAGGGACCTTCAAAGATCATTTGCCTAATGCTGCTGTTGTCACTATTTTTCACATGACCATGCCTTTTTTCTGTCTGATTTGTACCTTTCTACTAACCTTGAAATGCAGATCATAGTCTTTTGTTGGTACTGTAAAAATTAGGTCATTTGAATGTCAGTGGACCCTTTTGATTGCATGTAAATTAAATGAATTGCAGTTAAAAAAACAAAAGAAAAAATGAGGATAAATATTTTTAATATAAACTATGAATTCAAATTGTGTCTTCTGTTTTAAGTTTATTCAATTTATTAAATTATTAATAATAGAGTAGTAAATATAAATAAGCAATACTTATTAATAAGTAAATTATTAGTGATGAAGTAATTACACTAATAGCATCATGTAATAAACGAAATGAAATTATTGTTATTTAATAGTAAAATAACTAATAAGTAAATAAAAGCATTTGAATATTAATAAAATTGAAATAATTAACAGTTAATTAATTGAATTAAAGAAAATGCCTGTGCACATTCTGTGGCTCTTCAGAGTCAAAAGGGATGCTATGAAGAAAAGAGTTTTATGACCTATTTTACAGCACATAGCTTGTAAAATTACAGGAAAGAGGAGGCTGATTGAAATATCTTTCTTGTAGCATGAGCCAAAAACTTGGCTATTCTTCTCCCCTTCCTCTTTTCACCTAGATAGTTGGTAAGGAAGGTTAAATGAGCTGAATTCATTTAGAACAGATATTAGTATTAAAATCATGAACACAGTTAATGAGGGGTATCACAAAGTTTCATTCCATGTAGGAAATAAACACCCACATTTTAAAAAGTAGGGCGAAACAGACTTAGCTTGGTTGAGATTGTTGGGAAGAGAAATACTGGATTTGTGCTGGGAGAAAGGGAAAACTTTGAACTTAGGTGGATTTTTGAGTGTAGAAATTCAAATTCCAGAGACAAAAGTAGTCTGCTTTTAGAGGTGTAAATTTTCTCCTTTCTCCATTTAGTGCTACTTTAAAAAACTCAGATGACAATGTCTGTGCAAATTCCTTGTACACAGTTGAGTGCATTGTGCACTATTTGCCAAGAACATATTTTGAAGATTATGTAGAAGCGAATTGCCTTTACAGGGTTTTTCTTCTAAAGTAAAGTAAGAGTAAATTCATCTGCTAAACTTTGCTAATCCTGGATAAGGAATTAGAAACATAAATTTTGCAAAGGGAACTGATTTAGAGTTTCAGGTCTGTGTATGCTGGAAAATACTGCTGCACAGTAAGATCATCCCATTAATTACCATTCCTACGAAAACACTTGTAGCAAAAGTGCATTTTGAAGTATTTCAGTATAAGAAACCTTAAACACTTATTTAATCAGGTAACTACTCAGAAATGTGCATCTCTGAAAATGTGTCATGTTTTATTTCTCTCTCTGTTTATATGATAATGGTTAGTACCTCATGTCCACACTACTGAGCAGCATCTTAATTCCTGTCTCAGGTCTTCAGGGGTGGTATTGGTAACTCCCCAAAAGAAAATACTTTCAGGTTCTTGCAGAGAATGCCCTTCATTTAGTGAATCAGGAGAAACTTGCACGAACTCAGGGAAGCCTTTTACAAAAAATCTAGCACCTTTTAATTTGCTAGAATTCAGTATGTCATAGTTCTTGGTCTTTTTACCTGTCTTCCTGTCAAAGCTACAGTTTCATGTGCTAGAAACAATATATATTTTCTGGAAAAGTTGTGATTTCTTTTTGCAAATCTAGTCTCTGCCATTTTATTTTTTTTAATGTTCCAAAGGTTCCATATTTTCTTTATGTTCCAGATTCCACTGTCTTTAATAATTTCCAGCCATGTAGTTTTAGTGAGAGGATCCAACGAGTGGTTTGTATATTAAGATCCAAAGGTGCTATGTATTCCTTCAGTTGTAGGTCTGTAGATCTGTAAGACAAAAATTTTTCAGCTGAGCACTTGAAGACAGCAGGATTCATAAATGGTTTCTGTTGAGAGGAAAGACAGGTTTAAAAAGCAACAGGAGGCCTGAAAAACAGCTAGGTTGTCTCTTTGGAGCTCCAGGAAATTTACATGGAAGCTATGAATCTGTAATTTTCCATCACTGGGAAAGACAAAGCATTGTCTAGTAGGAAGGACGAGGTGATGGAGCCAACACGACTGGGTTCAATTCAGAATTGTGTTGCTCTCCCTTATATGGTTTGCTTTGAGCCCTTAAATATCAAAATGTTATCTGACCTCTTAACATTCTGCACACAATATGGAATGATATGTCAGCAGTCATTCTGGTAAATAATTTTTCAGCAGTTAGGTATGCATCTCTTACGTTTAATCTTCTGTAATTAATAATGTCCTTTTTTAGCTTAACAGTTTAGAAAATAAGACTTTTCTGAAATATGAACTGTGTTTATTTTTTCCTTCAGCATTTCAGCCAATCGTGTGAATGCTGTATCCATTTTCTGTGTGCCTCTCATTACTTTGCCTGATCTAACTCCATTACTGGAAACTCTTCTTCTTTACCACGGAGGTTCATCAAAAGAAATTCTCTGTTCAGAGTTTCTAGAGGCTGTGAATGAGGCCTTCTTAAAGTAAGTAGCAGGGTTTGTATTATTGTTTTCCTTTTTCTTAAAGACTATCAATTCAATTCAATGTCTCTTGTCTAGATTTGTGTGCTGAATGCACTGTACACCTGCTTGCTAATAAAATACTACCTTTGCATTTGAATAGCAGAGCTTGTGGGCCAAAGCAGAATTTTACGTTGCTGATGCACAAGTTGTGGCATAACAGCTTTAAATATTGACTGGGACCTTGTCCCACCTATTCCCTAAAAAAGGAGGTTAAAACCTTCAATAGATTTTAGTAATTTTGTTGAAATTGTGATAATTTTTCATAGAAATGTCATTTACCTGTCATATAAGTGTAGTAACATTCCTAAGTTGACATTTTAGGAGCCATTTTAATTTTTCTGTGTGTAAGATAGATGCTTATGTTTGATGTTTTCATAATTCTTTCTGGTTTTGTTTATTTTGTTTTGTTTTGGTTGTTTTGGGTTTGTTTTTTTGCGTTTGTTTTTTTTGGGGTTTTTTTTTGGTGTTTGGTTTTTGGGTTGGTTTGGTTTGATTTGGTTTGGTTTGGTTTGGTTTGGTTTGGTTTGGTTTGGTTTGGTTTGGTTTGGTTTTTTTGTGGAGTTTGTTCTCCAGATTTTAAATTCTCCTGGTTTTCAGATTAGTTTTAATGAGTCTGAGAGAGGAGCAGTTTGTGAAATACAGCTTTGCTTGTTTTGCTGCCACTAAACCCACTGGTCTGATAAAATCATTCTGTGGATGAAAACCAGCTGAGTGAAACTGAACATCAGTAAGGTTGGCTGTGCCAGGAAAGGGAAGATGTCAGGGAAAGCACAGCCTACTTTTGCTTGAGAACTGCTTTATTCAACTTGTAGCTGAGGTGCCGTATTATAAACAATTTTTTTTATACTAGAAAATGTCCCTTTTGCATACTTCATGTCAATTATCCATTTCTCTCCTTTTTTCATCAGTTTTAATCACTTCCTCTGTACTCATCATAATTTCTGAGATGTTCCAGTGAACATCTGAACATTTTGTGGTGATCCATTGAGGGCTCCAGACAAAAATAAATAATTAATGGGAAAGTACAATAACTAATCCATACATGTTAGTAGAAGCTGAGGAAAAGGAATGAAAAAGGAATGTGGAGCTTTGTAGTAAAAGATATGCCCAAAAAGACAGAGCTGCCTTTCATTCTTCCACTTGTCCATCTTTTGTTGCTTCTGACTTTACGTGTTCCACAAGTTTGAAAGACTTTGAGAGAGCGAGTTCACAGGTTCTCTACAGATGGTTTGTTCTCGTGTCAGTAAGCTGATGGGCAGTCCATCACAACAGTGATGACACTTCACAATATGACACTTCATATTGTGAGTATGGCCATTCTTTGGATGGTCCATCTTTGGATAAGAGGTTCTAACTGAAATAAATGTCTCTTTTCTTCACTTTTGAGCTACTTGCTTATCACAGTGAACAAAAATACCTGATTTCACATGGCTTTCGACTAAGTGACTCTTGCGGGGTGCTCAGCAAAGGTGCCTGGTTTCCCTGAGAGCAGATACGTGCTCACGCGTGCTTTGCATGATATATTCCTGGACTAAAATCATGTAGTCTTAATGTGAATGTGCTTCTATTTAAATTTTTTCCCCACTCTGACAACTGAATTCTATTTCCCTTAACGCTGTTGTGTTCTGAACACATCTTCTTTCTGAACGTGGGTGAAGCCTGCCCCAGAAAATAGGGCACTTGCAGGGCTCTGGAGAACTCAGAATTGTCCCAGTGGGACCATCTGCAAGTTCAGATATGGGAGTATAATCACTACAGTTAACTCCCTATATGGTTTTTAAATCTTAGAGTTCCAACACCTCTATGTAAGCTTATTAGCTTTCTTTTCCTGCCGTAATATCTATAATATCTACCATGCTACCACAAAAACAACAAGAAGGTTGGTAGTGGCAAAATCAGCTAATCTCTTGTCATTCTTAATTTACTCTGATATGCAGATGTGCTTTAATAGTAATACTTAATAAAACAGCATCCTGAAATTGAGCATTGCTTTACAGTTTTGAAATTCTGGATACTTTCATGTATTTCTTGTCTTCACATGTACGCTTTAAGGTCATTGCAAGGTATTGAGTAGAAAAAATACAAGCTTTTTAATGAAATTCAAGATTTTGAGAGCTGATATTTTAACAAACATGTGGCAAAATAAATACATTGAAAATAGATCATAAAATGGCTCCTTTCTGCTGGTATTTTTCTTGTTTATCAGTTGCTTTACTTTGCATGGACTCTCCAGGCTAATTTTAGGTTTTTAAATCTTAACTTGATTTAAGACCAAGGAACATATTTCTTGTTATTTATGTATTGTTTTGGTTTTAACCTTTTAATTTGCAACTATCACAGTAGCTACAAAAATATTCTAGGATGTTTGTGCTGTGATATCTCTTCTTGGGTGGTTAGTTTAGTATATTTTGACTCATGCTGCTCCACACTGTGCCTTTTTTTTTGTAGTGATACAACACTATACTTCAGCTGGTCAATAGCTCAAGTCTGTAGGTGAAGAGATAACTTGTCTTCTTAACTATTTTTCTTTTAAATGGCTCTGGTCAGCGGATGGGCTGAAGACTTAGCTACCTCTAAGTAATTTTTTTTTCCTTTTTTGTTTTTTTTCTTTTCCTTTTTCTTGTTGTTGGTTTTGGGTTTTTTCCTTATTCCTGTGCGAAGGTAAGTAATGCTTTGGTTATACAGCAGAAATATTATGCAGGACCTTCCTGCTCATCTGTCAGTAGCTGTCTGCAGGAACTAGTACAAGGTTGGAGAGAACGCAAAGGTCCAGAGACAGGACCTTTCTTGAGAGATGAAGGGAACTCCAGACTTAAACCTTCTCTTTCCATTTGATGGGATCCATCATGATCAAATTTTTAGGTTTTAAACACATGCGGTAAAGTTGCATTTGTAGATGATGGTGATTTCCTGTCATTCTTTGCTATTATGATTTGCTTTTGAACAGGCTACTGTAAACAAGATTTTCTCTCTCTTGCTTCGGGTTAATCTTCACGCCTTCTTTTTCCCCAGTATGTTTTAAAAAAAGAAAAAAAGAAGTACATTTTTTTGTCTCCCTTCCAGTTACTCAGGTAAAACAGTATTTTTCTCTCTAAACTAGGAAGAAGATCTCCCTTCCTGAATCAGCTGTCTTCAGCCTTTGGCTTCGTCACTTACCAAGCCTTGAAAAAGCTACCTTACATCTTTTAGACCAGTTGTTTTCCATTCAGTTGAATTCACTGGAAGAAGTGGCCTGTGTCATGAAAGACTCGTTGCTGGTATGTGCAACATGTAGTACATTTGATACTGCTCTTTCCTGCTTCCAGAGGGAGAGTTTTCAATTATGTCAGCATATGGACATACGTCAGCATACATGGCCATTATGGGACATACGGCTTGTTAATGCAAGCCAAATCTCGAGTCTTAAAAAGATCACTAATTTTTAAAATTTTTACACTGAATTGGTAGAAGAGAAAAAAAATATTTCATCCAGTGATGAAGAATGGGTAAAGAAATGAGGATCCCACTGGTGAGGATGTTGAGCACCTTCCTCTGTCTTAAAAAATGATAAACTCTGGCCTGGAAGGATTTGAATCTATTTTTATTTCAATCTCTGTGCCCCTGGAGTTCAGGAATCGAAACAATTGGAACCCCTTGTAGATTATTTTATTATGGACTGCTTTGTTACTTGGTTTGTTAGCAAACCTGAACGAAATTCTTAATGCAAAACATTTGCTGAACTGTAGTTAAAATTTGTTTTCAAATGCTGCGTTAGGCAGAGCACCAAAAATCTTCCCTAAGAGAAAACCTGGTACAGTACTTCTTCCAAAATAATGAGCTAGTTTGCAGCACTAAATGTAAATTTAATTGTTAATTACAGTGTGAAATAGCATGTGTGCAATGCACTCAAATTACATGTTTCATAAAATGACAGAACTAAAGAATGGCATATGGTACACTATTTTCAGCCTGTGAAACTGCTTACAGAGTACGTATTCTAGTCAGGAAAAGAATGCTACCTTTAAATATTCTTCCTTTTTAATTGAATCTGCAAATCTCTTATTTAGCGATCCATTATGATACTTGCAAATTTCATAAATGCTTGATGTCAGCAGTTCTTCATATGTCATCTGAGGATTTAGATATATTTCAGCAAACAAGGCTATATACAGGATCTGTGCCTAATTCTCCTGTATCAGATAAACTGTGAATTGTATATAGTATCTGGTACTACAACATGTACCAGCTGAGGGAAAAAAGGATACCTAAATCTAAGTTATAAATATATAAAAAGAAGTCAAATATTTGTTTCAAGTGTTGTTTTTTGTTATTTATTAAAAATGTTCACACTTAAGTTGTCTTCACATCCTGATCTCTGAAAAGGATGGAACATTACTGTGCTAGCACACTTAGGTTGACTATTGCCTCTCCTCCAAAGACTTTGTGCTTTCCAAATAAGACATTGATAGACTGGCAAGACCAATGCAGCAGCTTTGAAAGCTGGTTTAGAGAGGACATCCTGTGGACAAAGACTGGAATGAATGGAGCCATGAAGAAGAGAGCATTTGCCAGATGGATACTGATGATTGATAGGCATTGATAAGACGAAGGGTGCATGAATGGGAGATGGCATTATAATTAAAAACAACAGGATGAGACTCTTCAGAGAGGCAGTGTAGAAGGAAAATAATGTGATCCAGAAATCGTGTTCTAAATGCATAATGATATTTTGTGCAACATGTACATGGTACGTGTAAAGATATACTTGTGTGACCTTAAATCAGTCAGCACTGATTATACAACAGTATGTTAATTTAGCCTGCCTAAAGGATATTTAAATATTTTTTTAGAAACGTAGATGTGTATTTTTTGGCAGTTGGATTATGGTATTTTAGGATGGTTATGGATATAGTAATAGCGGAGTCATGAGACAAAACTAGATTTCTACTTTCCTATTTGGAAGAAAATCTTTAGAGGACAAATAGGCAGAAATACGTTACTGATTTGATTATAGTACATTATAAGAAGGAAATTTCAGTAAGCTCTTTCATAATTGCATTATCAGAGTAATTTATCTAAATCAAGTATCTTGATACAGTAATCATACAGTACATAAACCTCATAGAGATCTAAGGTACCCAGATAGTTGTAAACCACTGTACTTCAATTATGAAAGAAACTTGATATGTACTACTCGTATTTTTCAATTCCAAGAGTAATCGTTGTGTGATGGTCCACTAACTTATGTTTATATGGCATGCTATTATGTTTGTGTTTGTGGCTGAACTGAAATTAATATTGGAAATCCTGTAGTTACTCAGAAGTAATAAAAACAAGGGAAGTAACCATCGCAGATGGTCTCTTAGCTTCTTTGGAATTGGGTGGGTGAGTGGATGTCTTCCTTTCTGAAGTAACTGTAAGGTTTGTATGTGTGCATTAGCAACTAAACTTGCAGTAAATAGACATACTAGTACTTTATGCTTTACCAGGAATGGATAGATATGAATATTCATAGATTTTTAAAGCCAGTGTACGTAAAAAGGGATGTAATTGAATTGGTGTCATTTATAGTTTGTGTTTGGTTCTGAGATAGCTTTCCAAAGTAGTTTTATTTCTTTCAAAGGTGTGTTGCAAGACAAGTGCAGTAGGTTGAGAGGGCTTAAAATTAGTTGGCTTCTTTATTAACCGTCTGTTCTTGCTGCATTTTGTTTTCCATTTTGTCAGCTTAGAATTGTAGAATCATTAAGGTTGGAAAAGACCTCCAAGATCATCAAGTCCAACCTTTGACTGAACACCACCTTGTCAACTAAATCATAGCTCTAAGTGCTACATCCAGTTGTTTTTTGCACACTTCCAGGGATGGTGACTCCAACACCTTCCTGGGCAGCCTGTTCCAATGCTTAACCACCTTTCCACTGACAAAATTCTTCGTGATGTACATACAGGTTGAGACTCTGTCCTCTTGTCCTGTCACTGGTTCCCTGGGAGAAGAGATGACCCCCACCTGGCTGCACCGTCCTTTCAGGGAGTTGTAGAGAGCCGTAAAGTGTCCCCTGAGCCTCATTTTCTCCAGGCTAAACAACCCCAGCTCCCTCAGCTGCTCCTCACAGGACTTGTGCTCCAGACCCTTCACCAGCTCCATTGGTCTTCTCTGGACTCACTCCAGCTCCTCAATGTCCTTGCAGTGAGGTGCTTCGCTGAAGTCCAGGTAGACAACATCCACAGCCTTTCCCTCATCCAATAGGCAGGTCACCTGGTCATAAAAGGCAATCAGGTTGGTCAAGCAGCCTTTCCTAAAGCCCTGCTGGCTGGGCCTGATTGCCTGGTTGTCCTGTACGTGCTGTGTGATGGCACTCAAGATGATCTGTTCTGTAACCTTCCCTGGCACCAGGGTCAGGCTGACAGACCTGTAGTTCCATGGATCCTCCCTTCCACCATTCTTGTAGATGGGTGCCACACTGGCCAAGCTTCAGACATCTGGGACCTCAGCTAGCCGGGACTGATGATAAATGATGGAGAGCAGCTTAGTGGGCACTTCTGCCAGCTCTGTCAGTACCCTTGGGTGGATCCCATCTGACTCCACAGACTTGTGATTGTCTAAGTGGCACAGCAGGTCACTAACAACTTCCTCCTGGATTGCAGGGGGTCTATCCTGCTCCCCATCTCTGTCTACCAGCTCAGGGGGCTGGCTGCCCTGAGGATAACTGGTCTGACTGGCAAAGACTGTGGTAAGGAAGGTATTAAGTACCCCAGCCTTTTCCTCATCCTTGGTGACAATGTTCCCTTCCACGTCCAGTAAAGGATGGAGATTTTCCTTGGCCCTCTTTTTGTAGTTAGTATATTTATAAAAACACTTTTTGTAATCTTTAACAGCAGTGGCCAGATTGAGTTCTAGTTGAGGTTTTGCCTTTCTAGTTTATTCTCTGTTTGTCTCTCATGTTTGTCTCTAATGACATCCTGAGTTGCCTACCCCTTCTTCCAAAGGTCATAAGCTCTTTCTTTCCCTGAGTTCCTATGAAAGCTCCCTGCTCAGGCTGGGCAGTTGTCTTCCCTGCCTGTTGGCACATGGAGATGGCATGCTCCTGTGCCTTTAAAATCTCCTTCTTAAAGTGTGTCCAGCCTTCCTGTACCTCTTTGTTTTTAAGGGCAGTTTCCTGAGGGACTCTCTGAACCAGTGTCCTGAACAGGCCAAAGTCTGCCCTCAGGAGGTCCGAGGTAGAGGTTCTGTTGATCCCCTTCCTTATTTCACGCAGAATAGAGAAACTCTATCATTCCATGGTCACTGTGCCCAAGATGGCCTCCGACCACCACATCTCCCACGGCCCTTCTCTGTTTGTAAACAGCAGGTCTGGCAGGGCATGGCCTGGTAGGCTCCCTTACCAGCTGTGTCTGGTTACCTTCCACACTCTCCAGGAACCTCCTAGACTGCCTCCTCTCCGCTGTGCTGTGTTTGCAGCAGACATTTGGCAAGTTAAAGTCTCCCACAAGAACAAGGGCTAGAAACATCCACTGATAGAATATTTCTCTTCATCCTGGTCGGGTGGCCTGTAACAGACTCCCAGCAGGATCTCTGCCTTGTTGGCCATCCCTCTGACTGCCACCACAGGCACTCAGCCTTATCCCCTCTGTCTCTGAGCTCTGCAGTCTAGATACTCCCCGATGTACAGAGCCAGTGAAAGAGGCATTAAAGAGGAAGAAAAGAGGAGGGATAGAGAAAATTATTCTTAATGGATGGATTCAATTGATTTTTTAAAACTTCTGTAAAAATATATTTGCGCTTTCAAAATAAACGTATTCTTCAAAATAAAAACACACTTGGCACTTTGTATACATTTATTTTGGACTTGTTCAAAATAACTAGAATTTGATCTTGGTATGTGAGCCAATGTGCTGGTGGACCACCCTTTCTGGTTTGTATCCAACCTGTCTTAAGCTACAGTGTGTTGGTTCGTCATCACAGAAGTGTGTGTGCAAAGGTAGGTGGAGTGTCTGAAAGACAGTGGAGGAATTACTGAATCAACCATTTAGCCCACAGGGCTGAAACCATACTCTCACTTTCCACTGCTCTCCAGAACCTCAGAATGGTTCCGTTTGGAAGGCAGCTTTGGAGATCTATCTAGTCCAATGTTTTCTTTAAAAAACCCACAAACAAACAAACAAACAAAAAACAAACAAACAACAACCCCAAACCAAAAACGAACAAACAAAACCCCAAACCAAAAAAACCCCCAAAACCGGGAGAGGCCCGTGCCTCCTGTTTGTCTCATCCCGGCGGTTCCTCCTGTCCGTCGGGCGGCAGTGGGATTTGGGGGCAGCCGCCGGCTGTGCCTGCTCTGCAGCGGGAGGTGGCGCACGTTCGATAGCACAGCTTGGCTCCAGCCACGGCGCAAAGAAACGGGGCAAAACAGGAAAATGAGGTGCCGCCTCCTGTTCACAGTATGGCAGAGACAACTGGGGGAGACGGGGAGCATTTCTAGATGGTTTTTAGTAAGGCTTGTTTGTTTTCTAATATTACCATGTAAGGATTGTATTAAGCAAAGTCCTCATTCTCTCTCTCTATAATTAAAAAGATATTCTTTTATTCTTGTTATTGTTATTAATAGTATTATCATAATTATTAAAACTTTTTTTACCATAATTTGTATATATTATTACAATATTAATTTTCTACTTGGTACTTTTTAGCTTGAAGCAAATGCATACAGGTTTTCAGTAGTGTGTTATGCACTTTAAGCTGTATTACTAAATGTCATTTTATAAACACTATGCTTCCTAAAGGTTAGAGAATGCATTTTATTAAACATGCTTTACTCTCGGATGTTCAAAAACTACATTCTTACCAAATCTTCAGGTTCTAACATCAGAGACACTAAGCAAGTCTTGCTTTTTAACTTAGACTTTAACTTAGTACTTCGGGGAATGTGTAAGTGGTTTTATTCTAGGTGTTTTATAAAAGCCTAAGAATATGGAATTAAAAAGCAGTGTGTTTACTGGTGCATGTTTAGTATAACATCTTTCTCATGTTTAATATAACAACTTTTGTTTGGGAGCATGGTAAAAGGCTTCACTAGTTCAAAAAAAAAATTGATGCACTGAGGTATTTAGCTTGTACTAGCAATTCTGAAGTTCACAAAAGAAGATAATACTGTGAAAAAATGTCTTGGATCAAAATGCATGCAAAACTATTAAAGGTAATAAAATCAATTTAATTTCTGGAATTTAATTTTGAAGATGTAGCAAAGCACATCCAGAAAGTCTCAAAGCACTTCTAGAAAGGACTGTCTGCAAAGAGGAAAGAAAAGCTTTTTGAAAATGTACTCCTTGTGTCTTGCCTCTAGCAATGCATGCAACAACCTGTTTTTTCTGTCTGCCACCTTTAGTATTTGTAATGATTGTTGTCATAAACAGTTCGGGATCCCAGGTGTTTGCATTTATCAGCTGTTGAGCCTGCTTAGTCTTGCTGTGGAGAATCCTAAGAATTCTAATCCTGAGAAAATCTGAGGGTTTAGTAAGAGTTGATCTGAGAGTTACAGTTTAATAATGGCTATGTAATAGCATCCATGAGTTAAGCTGTAAATTATGCAGTGACAGTTGTGTGAGTTGTTTCTTATTAATACCTAATTTTCTTTCATTTGTTTATCGACAGCCACAAGCAGCGAGCCATCCTGCCATTTTCAGAATTGTAAATGAAATTTTCAAGTAAGTCTTGAAATAACTGTGGGAAGAGTTTTAAATGACCCATTTAAACATTGAGATTTTCATCACAAGAAGAAGCAATATTATAATCTGCGCATATTATAATTTCAGGATATCTTTTTCTTTACTTGTGTGCTTTAAAGTCCCTGTCTGTGTAGCACACTGCAAATAATGAAAAATGTTAAAAATCTTAGGAACTTTAAATAAAAGTTACATTATAATAATCAGTGGTACAGTTGGCTACATTGTATTTTAGCCTTCAAAATTTGCAATTTATTTTGTACTTCAGTAGAGACTTGTGGTTGAAATACAGTTTGGAGGTGAAAATTATAAATGCTGAAATGGCTTTGCCCATGCCAGCATGAAGGTGGCATTTAGCAAAAACTTTTGCACTTACCAGTGTAGCCTCTTTTACGTTTTGTTAATGTTTTTCAGGATTCACGTTATATATGCTCTTAATGGCCTTGAACTATTGATCCACCTGTTATTATAATAATGAATTTGCTTTTGAATGCATTAAAATTATTTTGAAGCAACCAATATATTGGTTACCACTTGGGGGCTTCTAATCCTTTACACTCAGTTTTCAGTGGCTTTTCTCTCCTTTTCACTTGACTTAACACTTACTAATTTTATGTAGATCTACTGCTAGGGTTATCAGTATTAACAGTTCCAATACAACAATAATGTATTTAGTGACTGACATCATTTGCTCGTCAAGTGTTTGCCTTCTTAAGCAAACAGGGCTCCCAGGTACATGTGTTTGGGGGCATTTGTGTGTCCGTGTGCATGTTGAGGTTCGTGCAGGCACTAAGAGTCTTTGCTGTAGAAACTGTAGACCACTGTATCATGAGAGTGAGGCCACTTGGCAGCTACTGCTCTGGCAGTCCTTTGTTGCTGTGGTCCCGTGTCTGCACAGAGAAGGCATTTTCTGAAGATTTGAGACTTATCGCTTTCCCAAAACAAGACGCACTTAGAAACTGGTGTGACTTCAGCAGACATGTACTGATATCTTAGGCTGGAGGCTGTATATTGTGATGGTACAGGGAGACGAAATTTGTTCAAGCTTCTTGACTTATTTAAGGTCATGGTATTTAAAGTGTTTTCTAAGGAAAACACATGACTTCACTACTCTTTTGCATCCTTTCCCTTTGGTAGACAGTAGAAATGGATAAAATGATGTTTCTTAGCTAATGCGGGACTTTGTCCAACACAGTATTTCCTAGTAAAACTTTGCACTTCTATTAATGTTTCAAATTGTCTTTAAAAATGACATTTTGCTGTTTCTAAGTCTACATTTCTGCTCCCTTTTTTTTCTTTGAATTGTTTCTGCTTAGTGTGCTAGTTCCTCTACATTTTTGGTATTAAAACCTTGATGTATTTCAAGAATACTATGTCGCACGTCCTCTTGATATTTACATGAAGCTGTATATGTTAGCTGGCTTTTGCAGACCAATGGGTTTATGCAGCCTTGTGTTTATTTTTGTTGTATTTCTCTTAACATCCTTCCGGCTATTATCAAGTGGTGTGCAGATGTTAAGATACTACTCCAGTTGTAATCACGTGTGAGATTTTAGAGAACTGCTGATAAAGAAATTGTACTTCCTTGTTTGGAAACTGTGTTAGGTTTCTATAGCTGGCACAAAACTTCTTTTATTTTTGGAGTTAGTGTTCTGTTAGAAGTATGGATCTAAGCATTGTGACTCTTTCTGTAATAACTTTTCCTGTTATTTGCATGCGTATTGAGATTAATTGTGCTAAATTATTTTATCAGAGTGATATTACTTCCTGCTTTTATTTCCCAGTGTTTTCTTGCTATGTGTGGCTATACAGAAGTCTATACACTTAGACTGTCTTGAGTTTCTGTGTACCGTGTCTTCTTTTTATATCAGGGATTATATTTGCCTGTAGTTTTGTGACATTGCTATGTTACAGTAATGCATCAGCTCTTCCTATCTTTTGGAAGGAATGAAACAATTCTCTAATACTTGTATCTCACTGGCAACTTACTTTGAACATTTTTTCTCCTTTCTACTGTATGTCTTTCAAATAAGAGAATGAAAATTGCTGCTACCTGATTTCTCCACTTGCTCCATTTGCTCAAGGTTATTTTGCACTTAGAGGGCCAGTTGAAGCATTCACCTTCGTAAACCTCTAGAGTGGCCCATGGGATGCAGTCCCACAAAACACTATAAAGTATGCTTAACTTAATCATCAGAATAGTTGCTCTGAACACAATAAACTGATCAGATGCCAAATTTGGCTAATAAAATTGTGCTTTAATTGTATACTTATTTCCCCTATTGGTAAGATAAATTACGTGTCTGCATGTATATTTTATATATTTACTAAGTGTAGTTTCTTTGTAGGAGTTGTGTATGTGGTTTGGTTTTGGGTTTTTTAAATTAAAAATAAAATCTAAAAATCCTGCAAAGTTAATACTTCTGTTAGTGGTGTAGTGAGCTCAGACACAGTTTGAATCTACAGCATATAAAGAATACACCTTTTTTGTTCATTTCATTTAAAAGTGGTGTGATGGGCAGAGTAATTACCTTATCTGTCATATCTAACTTTTCAATGCTTAGGAATGCACTGATGGAAACTGATGGAACTTCAGGAGTTATGACAATAATACAGGTGTTTACACAGCTCTTCCTTCAGGCTCATCAGAATGAAAACAAACAGGTTAGTCAAGATCTCTTTCTTACTGTTTTTTTTTCCAGTGAGAACATGCAAAATTTTGCAAGGAAAGAAACAAGTCTATGCTTAAGAGAAGTGACTGAATATAATGAGGTAAATAATAGCATCCCTCTACAGCTGCATAGATATGCCAAAGTTCAGTTCAAACATTTTCACCTGGACATAAAATTACAGCATGAAACCACATTCATCTTTATAAAAGGAGGAAAAATGCTAGATGCGTTTTTCTTTTGCAGTAGCAGGGTCTCTGATAATAAATGAAGCAGAGATAACAGCGCCATTCCCAGTCCCCTAAATAATTATATGTAGGATATTGAATAGTCCTATTTGTCTGTTCAGAAGGTAGAAGACACAGAATTCATACTGGGACACAGAATACATACTGGTTTCAGTTTCTGGTCTTCAACAGTGGCCTCTCAGAAATTTTCCTTGGTCTAAATTTTCAAATTTCACAGCTTAGTCTCTCTTCTTCTGCACAGATTTTTATACAAGTCTTACTGAACTGAATTAAGTGGAATTACTTTTGTGTTAATTTAAACAAGAGCAAGATCAGTTTCTTACCTTAAAATTTCAAAATACAGATATGAAGTATATATACAAGTCTTATCTTACTTATAGCTTGCAAACTTGATTTCAGATTCCCAAATCACATGGCATGTCACATCCTAACCATCTTGTTTGTTTGTTGAAATCAAATTTATACAATGCAAGTCTGGAAAGTACCCTGTCATTTAAAACCCTTCACTTTAGACTTAAGGAAACTTCCAGTTCCTTTGATTTTTTGCATCTTTTGAGAGAGATGGTAGTTAAGAGAATGCTGGGATTTCTTGAAAATTGTGGCCTACTGGCCTTTAATTAGCAGTGTGATTGAATCTGTCTTCTAGCTTCAGGCAGCTGTCTTGCTTAATACATGAGTGCTGTGCATGGTAATCTTATGCCACCCTGACTGCATGGAACAGCACACTGTGTAGCCCCAGGTGAGATCAGTGGGTGAGAGTGAAAATAAAAGATTCCACACCCATCAGACAACCAAGAGCTAATCCTGTTGTGCAGGTGATGTGTTGTCTTCAAGGTGAAAGTCCTTCACCTGCTGGCATTGCAACGTGCACTACTGCCCATTTTTCTGAAGTGGTTTTAAATATTTAGTTTCTTTTATTTCACTTGCACACAGTTTAAGTCATGAAGTTCTAATTAAGGTATTATCTTCATTTAAAGTCCCTTGTTGCACAGTTCACGAATCAGCTGTAATGTTAGCTAACAGTTTGCTTGCAAAAAGGCAGGTACAGATTGCTTCCTAAACTTTAAGTCAGTTAGATCTCCTTTTTTTTTGGGGTCATACCATCATTACATATATTCATAAGGTATCTGTCTTTGTTGTATCTGCTTTCCCTTGACAGGACGTAACGTGCTCCATTAGCATTCAGTAGGAGAATGGTAAAAACATTAATGACAGAAGATGGAGTGCGTTCTGCCTGGTCACTGAGACCTTTGGAATTTCTAGACAGTTAATTGAAATAACGCTAGGCAAACATGCATCCATAAAATTTGCAAAAGAACTGGGTCATGTCTGGCAGTTCACAGGTTTGCATGATAGGAGAAGAGTGATTCTCTGTTGCAGTGTGGCAGCTGTCAGAAATAACTGTCTTTTATAATAACTTTGTAGATCATTTAGAAAGAACGAGGTTTGGCAGAAAAAAAGCTGAAAAGTGGGAAAAGACAGTGCTGCTGGGTTTAGGATAGTTGTCTTCCATGTTTTTGGAGACTGAAGACAGTATAAATGGAACATGGGATTTAAACCTACTTTCAGCACACTGCTGACTCACGCTCACCTTGGTGTCCACTGGGTCCCCAGATCTTTCTCTGCTAACTACTCTCTGGCTGGTTGGCTGCCAGCATGTAATGGTGCCTGGGTTTATTCCTCGCCAAGTGCAGGACTTTATACTTCCTCCTTGTTGACATTTATTTGGCTTCTTTCAGCCCATTTCTAAAGCCTGTCAAGTTCCCTCTGGATGGCAGCACAGCCCTTTCGTGTATCAGCCACTCCTCCCAGTTTTGTGTCATCACCAAACTTGCCGAGGGAACTCACTGCCCCTTCATCCAGTTCATTAATGAAGATGTTAAATAGGACTGGACCCGGTACTGACCCTGCTGTGCTCTGGTAGTTACTGGACTCCAGCTAGATTTTGTGCCAGAGATCACCGCCATGTGGGCCTGGCTGGCTTTCTGTCTGTGTCAGAGGAAGTTGGTGTTGCACTTGCACACACATGCTCCGTGTTAGACCTGCCTGTAGTACATGTTTGCAGAACAGAAAGACTAAAGGTGTGCTGCTGCTAGTCTCAGTTACACAAGTAGCGTTCAGAGCATACAAGTCACACAGACTCAGATAAACAGAGGGCAAGTCTGTTTTCTGTGACTGCCCTACCTGGTGCTGAATCACATCCTAAGAATAGTAGGTTTCCTTTTTTGAACAGTTGGCAATAATCTACACAACGCCCTCAGATTCTGATAGATGTTATTAATTCTTAGTTTAATATGATCTGTGAATCTGTTTACACTGGAAAATGAAATTAAACTAGTGTCTCTTTTAAGCTCTGTATATTAAGAGTGAAAACTTATGTGATTACAGGGAAGAAGACTAAGACTATTAAGATGTCATTTTCTTCATGCTCTTGAATCTTTTTTCATGCATATACTTTTAAAATCTATAAATAATTACTTTTTATAAGCAATCATTTCCTAAATATCCACTTTCTTTATGCAAAATCCTAATATTAACTATAGAGTTAATTTTCTGTTCTCTTGCTTCAGTCTGTGTGGTTGATTACTACCTTAGATGAGATTATTCACTGTGGATTTGTTTTGAAAACTGACCAGAAATCTCTTAAAATAATAATTTTGTATCTTAGCATAAATTTCCACTGAAGGCCTACTTCCCATACCATCACCAGCCCCTTGTAAGAGGTTTAGTCAGACGTCCTTTTGGTAAGCTTTTCATTAACTATTTTCAGTGTTATGAATCTGCATGGTCTGTATATATCTTAAAATAACTTTAAAAGAGATAGAGATAACTTTTTGCTGTTTCTTTAATAGGGTGTGTTTGATTTAGCAATTTTAATAATATTTTAATGTATTTTTCTGCAGGAACATCTAATTCTTATGTAACAATACTGCAGATGTAACTTTAAAGAAAACTAAACCAGAAGTGAATAACAAAGAAAGAATGCATAATTATGTAGGAGTGAAGCCACATTACAGAGATTTCAAAAATACTACAATCTTTTTATGTTATAATATCACTAATTGTCATTATGGAAAAATTCATATGTATTTCACAAACAGTTTCTGTTTCTCTCTGAGGCTTGAATTCTGATATTTTAGATTGCAAACCTAATTTTTTTTCAGGTTGCCTATTCATATAGATCAAGAAACCACTGTTCAATGTGGTATAGTTTTTTATGAACAATAATTAAAGCTCAGTACAAGAGCCTCTGAGAATGCTACTGCACTGATTATATATTAGTATTCCTTGAGCAAAGGAACATCAGCCTCATTTCAATATTCCTAGCCGTACTTCGTCACACGGCTTTATCAATGAATTGTTGTATGAAGCACAGTAATAGGTATTGTTGAAAACTGGGAAATTTTAGAATTAAGTTTTGAATATTTTGTGATAACTGAATCAGGTTGGAGAAATCTTACAACTACCTTAATGTTTCACTGTTATGTTCTAGTGGACAGGCTATGATTTTAAGAGTTTTGTTTTCATCCTCCATCCTCAGAACTCCCAACTACATATTGGTCTCAACACTTGAAACACATTTCGGATATGGTCAAAACATTAGTAGAAGATACAAACGTTAGGTAAGCAGTATAAGATCTTCAAACTTTTTGTCCTTTGCATGTTAGTTTGCAAAAGGTCATGTCATTTGAAGTCTGTAGTGGCTACATTTCATAATTTTCTTACTATTCTCTAAATAGGGCTTTATTTTTAAGAGTAGGACTTAGATTACTTACTGAACCTGAGCTTTATAACATCTGTATACCTGACCAATGAGCTTCTGAGGAAACAAAATCTTGTCGTTCCTTCCGACAAATATCTAGCTCCATAACTGAAATGCTTACTTGTCTATTCTCCCATTTTTCCCTCAAAACTTCTAACCCTGTTTTATGAAGGAGCTTGAGTTCCCGCAGGCTTGTGCAAACGTCCAAACTGCAAACGTCTGTGTTTTCATAAACATGTGACTGCCAGACTGCGGTATCATTTTTGTTGTATTACTCTTTGAGCTGTCACTCCATGTTTCTGACCTGCTGCCCTTGGGGTTTGTTTGTCTACATGAATTATGCTTTGGTAGGGGATGTTCTGGGACTATGCGAAAAGAATGAAAAACCATACATCTCTATCTGCTGCTGCCTTGTAATTCTTTCTTATCAGGAGTGTGATGAGACCTGACTCGGATAGAGCTTGGATACCAGTTTACTTAGGTCTGCTCTGAGAGCGAGCTATCCAAAGAATGTTAAACAGCTTTTGAATTCAAAGAAACCAAATTAATTCTGATTTTAAACTTGAAATATTCAAAAGAAACACAGAACACCAAGGCCAGCCAGACTTGCAAAACAAGATCATAAGAATCACAGAATCAGCTAGGTTGGAAAAAGCCTTTGAGATCATCGAGTCCAACCTATGACCGAACACCACCTTGTCAACACCAAGTGCCACATCCAGTCTTTTTTAAACATCTTCAGGGACAGTGACTCCACCACCTCCCTGGGCAGCCCATTCCAATGTCTGATCACCTTTTCTGTGAAGAACTTCTTCCTAATGTCCCACCTAAACCACCCCTGGTGCACTTAAGACTGTGTCCTCTTGTCCTGTCAGTGGTGCCTATGAGAAGAGACCGACCCCCACCCGGCTGCGCCCTCCTTTCTGGTCATTGCGGAGAGCAATAAGGTCTGCCCTGATCCTTCTCTTCTCCAGGGTAAACACCCCCAGCTCCCTCAGTTGTTCCTCACAGGACTTGTGCCCCAGACCCTTCCCCAGCTCCGTTGCCCTTCTCTGGACATGCTCCAGCTCCTTCCTAAATTGAGGAAAGAACTGGACACAGCACTCAAGGTGTGCATCACCGGTGCCCAGTCCAGGCAGACAATCACTGCCCTGGTCCTGCTGGCCTGTTCCTGATACAGGCCAGGATGCTACTGGCCTTCTTGGCCACCTGGGCTCACTGCTGGCTTATGTTCAGTTTGCTGTCGGTCAGTACCCCCAGGTCCCTTTCTGCCTGGCTGCTAGCCAGCCACTCTGTCCCAGTTTTCTTCCTGTGTACTGGAACAAAGATACTTGCAACCATGCTTGGTTTCAGTTAACTCATGGGGGCTTTTTTTTTTCTGCTGAGTGGCAGAAAAAAGCTTTTTGTTGTTCCCTCTGAGGCCAGGCTGTCTGGTGGTAGCTTCTCACTTTCTGTATGAGCTGCAGTTCAGTGCTGTGTCTCGCCTGTTCATCCCTGAAGTTTGTCAAACCTTTCTGTCCTTGGAGTGTGACCCGTGGCTGACCCAGACTTCTTAAAGAAACACATAACTCAAGCTTAGAACAAATAAATAAAACAAATATCATCCACCATGATGCGTTACAATAATATGACCACGTCTGTTCTCCTTTTGTTGCCCAGCCCTTTTTTGGCTTACATATAGTCTTCTTCCCCCTTTGTTTTGAGTAGTACACTAGTTTGGACAGTATTGTAGTTGCCAGAATATACTCTTACTTCCTTTAGAACTCCTGCAACAATTATGTTTTCTACCAAACCCCTCCCAGTTACAAAGAAAATGGATCTAACATAATATCCATGAAGAAACCATATTCAATTTGCTTTTATTCCTTTATTCCCGATTCTGTATTCTTTCTACTTAATAAGATTTACAGAGGAGAAAAAAATACTGTTACACAGCATATCCCATTGCTTCTTATATCCAGTGCTCTCATTTTATATAGGTTGGCTTTCAGGGGTTTTATTTTATACCAAATGTGAATCTTATAGCAATGTGCTTTCTGTGTCCTTCTAAACAACAGATTGCTTCTGTGCTGTGATTTATTATTATATGTAGTAGTCTCAGTGAACAGTAAATGTTACATGAAATTTTAAACCAGAAATCAGTTGATTACTTGATGAACTTACATACATTTTGTGGGGGAAAATCCCAGAAAAAGTGAAGGGCAACTTTTGGCAATGCCAGTGGAGCATAGATGCCACTACAGAGCAGGCAGAAACAGCAGTGGGGACAGAAGTGGAGGGTACATGACTCCAGAACAGGCACTGTAATGGTAGAAAATCTTAAAGATAACAGTAATTTCATCAACCCCTGGAATTTTTAAGATCTCTTGTAGTTTCCTTGTAAAGGTGGCACAGCAGCTCTTTGAGTCCCCAGGAATAAAACATAAGAAAACCTTCTAATTCTTTCAAGTTTTGCCAAATTTATTAGGAATAATTGTTCCTAGTTCTTAATCTTAATCTAGCTGTTCTTCGGTTTGTCCTTCCACTCTTAGTTTAACTTTTTGCTTCTGAGACACCTACCATTAGTTTCCATCTCCCCATTAGTTCTCTTTTCTTTAATCTTCTCTAACCTCAAAGGAATGCACATGAGAAAGTGTGGAGACGAGTGGTGGTCCTTTGTAACAGCGATAATCCTCTTGTAAACACCTTCAAAATTTTCCTTTAAGAAGACGTGAATTTTAAGAGTCAGGAGATATATTTTAAAATATGCTTTAAGACTTTATATTTAGTCCCTCTAAATGTAATTCCTCATGAACTGCCAAAAAATATGCGCTTCATGAACTACCAAAAAGCAGAAAATAAGCCTGGAAAGCAACAGAGAGAAAGTGAAAGGCAACAGTATGTTAGAGCGTAATACTTGAGATATGATTTAAAGTTTTGGAAATCCTGCAGTTGAAGAGTATAAACAGTAGGGATTAATTTTATTATATATCTTTTCATACACAGTATTTTGTCACAGTTTATTAGAAGCTGCTGTTAAGGATAGTCTGTTCTACTGTCAAAGTTGATCTGTAGTGGCACTGGGTGTGTCTCATTTGATCGTGATTTCAGATAATAGATTAAGTAGTTCATGGCTGTATGCTTAGCACGTAAGGTATTCTCTGTAGAAGAGTAGTTTAAAGATTTTTTTTTTAAGTTAACTGCCAGCACCCTTTGTAGTTAATTTAAGGCAATTAAAAATGTTAAAGAATGAGAAATACTTAATTTTATCTGTGTTGTTTTCCAGTTCTCTCACTGACCTTTTTGAAACCTGGTTTTTGGTTGCTTGTTTTGGAGAATGGCTGGATATTGCAGCAGAACAATTACTGAAGGCCGCTGTAGAACCAGATGCTGTGCTGTGGCTGCTGGCATTTTACTACTGTCCTAAGAATGAAAACCAACAAAGAACTCAAACAGTGGTGGGTAATGGAGTGATAGTAAGTGCCAATAAGCAGTCAGTAGTCTGATTATATCCTATTGCTGTAAAACAAATAGTGCACACCAGAAAAATAAAGGTATTGACTTTAGACATTTAGAAAACCTTTTTCCTCTTTTTTAAGTATGTGATATAGGTTAGCACCTTCTTGGCTTTATTTTGGATAACCAGGGTGGTTTTAATCATAAATAAAACTACCCTAGTGATGGTATTTTTTAAATCAGTGTGGCAGAATTCAGCATGCCTGTGCTATGGCATTTTCTGAGAAGTAAACAAGAGAAATCACAGCAGTTGAAACTGTGAAGATACTTATCAAACACAGCCTTGAGACCTAACCTTGCCCAACTATTCTGATTTCTCTCCAGTTTTTGGCATGTGATACTGTAATAAATACGTGATATTCCCATATGCTGGTTGGTAACAGAAGGAGCAGTGTTCTAACCTTACATGCTGTACTGCACGAAGAGTGCTGTGTGTCTGTGTAGGCAAGCAAATACTTGAAAGCCTTTAATTTAAACCTATTATGCAAGTCAGAACTAACCCAAGCAATTGGATATACAAAGCCCAGATTCAAAAGGCTGCAGCTTGTCTAGTTTTCCTTAATTTGGAAACGGATTCTGCTAGATTTAAAAATGCAGTTCAGTACACCACAGTAGTAAATTTAAACTTACTTTAAATTTACATCTAATGGTCCACGTACAACAGTGTATTACACGATATTTTTTTCCTTTCCTTCCCCTCATGCCTCTCAGATGGCACTACAAATGAAAGATCACTTTTTTTTTATTTCTTTAATTTCTTATATTCTAGGAGCAGGGGATGGGATGTTGGCTGAGCAGACTTAGGTTAGAGCTATGGGGAAGTAAAGAATTTTAGAATATAGGTTTGGGAAAGAAGGCAATACGTGAGCAATAAACATGAGTGAATGAAACTGTTGCTCTACAGGTGCAGATCAATGTATGGAATATTGTTCTAACTCCACAGAATGAAATCACTTTGTCCCATATATGAAGTCATGTCCCTGTGAGTCCCCTATTCCATCAGTTTGTTATTCAGTCATAACATAAGACAAACTTTAGTGAGAAAAAAGCTTTTCCACTGACAACCCACGCAGTGACTCATCTTCTCCCAGAGGTCTGATATTTCAGTTCATTATCATTCTTTTCTTAGGTATTTGAACTAAGACTTTTTTTTATCTTTTGCACAGGTCAGGCTACTTCAGAAGCATTCCCACACTTCATGCAAAGCTTCTGCCTTTAGTTAGGTTTTTGCTTTTTTTTTTTATATGTCCTTTGGCAGATTAGCTCTCAGCTCTTTCCACTGAAGTGACTTCTACCTCAACCTCAGCACCTTTCACTAGTTAAGGATTAACATGGTATGGGAACTCCTGGCAAATGTCAATCGGGAGTACTTTTCATTCAGTGTTATTTTTGTGTGGAAAGGTGTGCACTTGTGACTTAAGATTTTGTCTTCCTGCTCTGTACTTTAGGTCACACCTTAATATCAGCCAGAGTGTAATACAAAGGGTTTAAATTATTTAAGGAAGAAAAAAGTCATTTTTCTGTTCACTAGAGTTCACTCATATGTGCAGGACTAAATATTCTGCTCCTCAATATTTATTCCTTTGTTGCATTCGTTTCATCCCTTTAAGCTCTGAAACATTGAAGGAACAAAACTTGGAGGCTGGCATTAAAGCTGACATTCCTAGGGTACATGAGCTCTTGGAGCAGGGCCAGCTACTGCAGTCTCTGGCACATGTGATGCACAGAGGGATAAAGAAGAGGAATTCCAGTTACCTTTCTGTAGATCCTGGTATTATTTGTGCCTCACATGTAGTTGTGGACTTAATGCAAGAATAGCAGCTTTTTCAGACTATTTTATGTGAAATTGTTAAAAGGGTCGGTCAGCGTCAAATAAATGTGAAAAAAATTGTCCCAGTGAATATCCTTGAGAAACAGGTCTTTTTCCATTGGATCTGCAGAGGTCTGTTTTTCTGTTGTTCCAGCTGATACTCATTTGCATTCCATCGACAAGTTTTTCCAGTAAATTTTTAATACAGTGAACAGAATTATTGTAAGGATTTTTTTGAAGTAGTTGCTTATAGTTCTTTTTCTAGAGGTGCCAAAATCTTCTGTTTCCTACCCCCAGTAAAAATTACTTTTTATTGTCTAACTCACAACATAAAAACCTAAGTTACGAACAACACAGGAAGAAGTTAAAACGTACATTCTTACCAGAACATTTTATCAGCTGAGGTCAGGCTGCATGGGGATTTAATTGATTTATAGCAGCAATACTGAAATGAGCCCTTGAGGAGCCTTTGTTCTTTTTCCCACAATGCAAAAATCAGACCATGTTCTGCTGAGGGGCTTTCTCCATTTCCTTATATTATTAAAAAAGGTAAGATCCTGGCTTGATGCCCTGTTTGCTTCATTTGTAAGACCAAAGAATATAAAAAAATCCATTCTGTCCACATTTGTGTGTGTGAATCAGTGTAAAAGAAATGTGTACAGCCCTTCCTTCCCTGGTTTTCCTGCTGCTTAAATTCAGGTTCTTTCCATGTTTGAATTGTTTCTCCAAGGATTCAGTTTTCTTTTAGTTAATAAATCCAAAGGAAAAATACCGTAGATTTGACCTTTACTCTTCTCTGATCCTGCATCCTTTGAAATTATTTCCTACAGGTAGAAGCTCAAGCAGTTTACAATCATCTAATGATGCTCTTCAGCTGTACAGACCTTTCTCTCCAAGACCTGGAGGCTGCCATACACAGGATCACGGGTATTGAGCAGTGTTGGAACCAGCGTCTCACAACACATCTTCTGACCAACTTTTTGCTCTTTTCACCTGGTGGACATAAGATTGCCCAGGAATGTATTTGCCATGTAAGTGTTTCTTCCTGGTTTTTTTCGGTTTAAGTAAAAATCTGTTTATTTTAGTATTTTGGATTTAAGTTTCTACAATAAAGAAAACACATAACAGAGAATTAAAGAAGACTGTGACTACAACAGCCATATGTAACCTGCTACACATGTATTTCAGCTACAGTCAAAATATTTTCCATTCACTTCTTGATCTCACTGACAGGGTTGTTGTCATGACTATACAGATGCAGAAACAGTTGACGTAATAGCTTGCAGTTAAGGCATATCTACAGTTCATTTACACATGGTATAGACAGCATGTGCAAACATTTTGATTTTCCCATAAAAATCACTCCCTAAGTTATCCAGCTGCTGCAGAGATGATGGAACTCACTTCTCACCGTTTTCCATTGGGTCGAACAGCTGGTTGCTAGGTCTTAGCATTGACGTGGCAGAAGCTTTGTGTGTGGGCAAAGCCAGTGAGGAAAACAGTGTGGGAATTGAGAGAGAAGGAGAGAATGAAGAGCTAAGACAGTGTCTCTTAGGGTGTGAAAGAAGATGAAGAGCTTGCCATAGTGTCTTCCTCTTGATGATGACAGCCTTCAGGTGTATTGGTGCAAACTCTAAAATGTGTTTGTGCCTCCTAAGATAAACAGTGCTATCTCAGTGTAGGATTGGAAATCCATTCCTAACTATAAAACCATATTCTTTTAAGAAGTGCGTGCCCCCTATGCAAGCAGTCTAGGGCCAGTGTGTAGTTTCAACACTTCCAAAAGTTTTGCCATTCAGCAGCAGTGTGATCTTATGTATAGAACTGTATAGGGTATATGGCATGTGTAAGGCATCTGATTTTATGACACAGCTGGCTGACTAAAAAGACATAACATTTTTCTGTTTAAAAAGGGCTAAGATACTTCTCACATCCTAGGGTGCAAGTTCACAAATGGTCAATTTTCTTCTCAGCATAAGAATGTAATGATAAAGTTAGGGGGGTGTGCTGGTTTGGGCCAAATTCAGGAGAAATATCTAAAAGGAACGTCTCCTCAAAGGAAAAGCAGGCTACAGCCACCCCTCCCCTGCCAGGTTCGGGAAAAAAAAGAGATTTTCCTTGCAGGAAAGTGAAGGAAAAAAACTATTTATTTAACAAACACACAGGAAAAGGATAATAATGCTAAATAATAAAACCTCTCGCTTTGGAGAGAAACCTGGGAAGATTTTAGAGTCCTTCTGTAGGTGTGGTGTCTCTCCTCTTCGGAGCTGGGTCGAGGTGGGCCCAGCTCCAGGCCTTGGGGGAGAACTCTCCCGATGTGTTCTGATGTTGAATCAGTCCAGAAGAGAAGAAGGAAAAAAAAACCAAAGTTCCCAGAAAACAAGGTTCAACTCTCCGTCTCTCTCTCTCCAGAGAAAAGGAGCTGAAAAGCTGGCTGAAAAGCAAGAAGGTGCTTCTTCCGCTCTCACTGCTGCAGCAGCAGCTAATCTCTGTGTCCTTGAAGCACAAACTGTTTTGAAAAGTTCGCTGAGGTTTCTCTCTCTCTTGCACCCAGTTTTAAAGGCACAGAAAGGCCCAGGGTCATATCTGGGCATAGAGCGGTGATAGGGGATACAACAGCATAAAGTCACCCCAAGACATTGGGTTGTATATATTTTTACAGACTGCTATCTCTAGTTGTTCTTCATGAAGGGAGTGCAGCTGTTGAGCTGTGATGCTGTAGTATACTAGCCTGCTACTTTAAACCCCTCCAGGAGGACCAAAGGCAATCTTCTGCTTCTTTATAGATTGCAATATAGCTAACTTTGAAAATTCTGAGTATTTTCTAGTGCAGGGTGGTCATGAGCTGTTGCAGGCCAGTTTGTTCATTTATCAGCCTGACTAATTTTGAGTGTATCTGTGTGATCACTAACGTGTAGCTGGGCTCTCTATCTGACTTGAAAAGGACTAAAGACAACATGTGAAAGGCAGAATGGTGTGGAACTGATTTGGGATGCATGGCTGTGGTTTTGTTTAGCATAGTAAACTTTGGGTTTAACACAGCAGATAACAAGGAATCGTGTCCCTCCCGATCTGCAAAATTTGCAGCTTAGGGTCTTTTCTTGCTTTTTGCTGTCTTTTGGGGGAGTGATTTATTTTTACTTTTGAAAGCTTTACAGAATTGGATTGTCTCCCCAAATACAGGCAGAACCTTCACATGCTTTTAGTTGTTTTCTATAGCAGTGACTTACAAATGGTTATAATGTCTATCCATTTGTGTTTCCTTTAAAAACTTCCTGGCCTCTTGATTTGTTTCACTTAAATTTGAGGCAACAGCAGAAGTTGCAGCAGAAGTTGCTCGGTTCCACTAGGATGTATGAAAAGAGATACCTCAGCCAGAAGTTGCTTCTCACATATTCAGTGGTGAGAGACAAATCTGGTTTTGTTGCAAATATTGCTGAAGAATTCTTAGCATTTAGCAACATAATTGCATTATTTAATCTTTTGTGTTTCCTTTAAGATTACTAAGACAACTGATACAAGCAAAGAAGTTTATAACCTTCTTATCCGTACTGCATACAGATTTAACCATAGTGGAGAAGAAAACCAAAGGACTGTGAAGCTGCTGAATGAACTTCTTCAAAAACTTACATTGAAAGTTTAGAATTTTAATGCCATCTATTTATCAAGCCAACAAATCAGGTCTTCATCCAGGTGTCAAAACTTCCATTAGCATCTGGCACTGCATGTTACCAACGGCAGAAAGATACCTATATAAGCTATATCTACTAATTTATATTCCTTCATCTATATTTAAAAATAAATTGTTGTTTGGAAATGATAACTTTTTGAAACATAATAGTAAATATTAAAGATGCTTGAAAATTTTGTTCTGAATACCTTCTGTAACAAGAGACCTACATCATTTAAAGTAGTTCACTCATCTCCTTGATGTTTATCTGGCTGAGGATCGGTTTTTCTCTCAAATTACATATGTGGGGTGTTTTTTTAGCAAGTAATACCCAATTGTTTGATTGGTAAGTTGTTACTAAAAACGTTTTGTTCTGTGCTTCTGCTTTTATGAAACTAAGGATGATCTCAAGTGATTCATGGTGTTCTCAGGAAATGAGTGATGTTTCCTGAACTCTTTCCTTCTTTTTGAAAATGTTTCCAAAATGAAACTTTTCCCAGATTTGCTGAATGTGGGGCTGCAGCTTTCATGGGACAGTGTTCTCCTCAAAGGACTATACCAATAGCTGGTCTCTGTCAACAGATAGTGCAGGCAGAAGATTGCTTGCAGTACAGCCCACTTAACAGTGTGCCATGACTGATGCTATAATTTATTCATTTAAGAAATACGGGGTTTTTATTCAGACAAAAGGGGGCAAGCAAAACACAGATATAAGGACATTTTCCAGTTTGAGGGACAAATTTCCTACAGGGGTTGCAATGCACTGCCTTCATTTTTGTGTCCAGCAGGAGTTTGCTTACTTCTTTTTTTGGGTTTTTCGTCTCATGCAAGGAGCATACACAGGTAGCAATCACTTATGTTTTTACCCTAAGGAAAGTATTTGTTCCAAGCGGTTTTGTGAACCTGTTTCTAGCTTAACTAGAAAAATAAGCATGGAGAATAGTAGTGACAGAGCATCCTAACTTTCCTCAGTAATTTGTTCTCCTGTGTTACTTAGCTGTAATGCCAACACTTGTGCTATGCTACTCAAAGATGCTACTTGGAATACTATTCTTGCATATAAAATCAGAGACATGTATCTTGAATTAATAAAACTTTTTGAATGTAGCATTTGTTTTTGAGCCAAGGAAAAGCAAAACAATGTACTTAGTGTCCCTTGGCTGTAAGAAGTGGAAAGATACTTTCTGTTATGCTGTTGACTGATTTCTTACAATTTTGTTCCCAGTGAGTCATATTATGGAAGTTACATGCCTTCTCAGTCAGTTTGCTAGTGAAGAAGTAGCAACACATAATGTATGTCTGCAAAGAAAGGGGTTTTTTCTCTGTTTTGATTAAAAATATTTTTAAATTAAGATTCAGAAAGCGATATGTTGCAATTTTTCTGTTGTTAATAGCCACGCATATCTAAAAAAGTAAAATTAAGCAACCCAGTTTTCTGTTCCCTGAATACCGTAACTGAAAAGCATGGGATTAAACTAACACAGAGTTATTCCTCTAGTGGAAACAGAGTGGAGTGATCTATCTGGAATGATAAATAATCTAAACTTTTAACCAAAAGGAAGAATGATTTTTTTGTTGTTGTTTTGGGTTTTTTTGTTTTTTTTTTTTTTGGTTTAATGTCTAATCTGGTTGTTGGATTTGAGGTTCTTTGGTTGTGTTAGGTTTTCTCCATATTGTGCCTATATGTAATTTTAACTACGTAGAACAAAGATTGGCAGAGAATTTCAGTATCTGATTCTTGCAGATTAATTAGGTGAATGATACGGATATTATATTTAGATGTGTATTACAGTTTTTGGACAGGAATCTTTAAGTATCTTTTCACGGTGTTTTTATTTTTCCACTGACAAAATGCATGAAAATTCTTCTAACTTTCTGTAACAAAATCAATATCCTGATACATAAGGATGAATGAGTTCAAGCAGGAAGGAAAAGTACAATGAAGGCAATAAAAAAACAAAATTAGTAGTGAATTGGTACATTCTTGTTTTCCTGTGTTTGGCTTTGTAAGAAAAACTGAAGGATTTAAATACTGAGGGTTTGCTTGTTTCAGGAGGCTCTAAGGAAGAAACCTAATTGATGGTGTCTGTAACTTTAAAAAGATACATCTGTACTGGCATTCTTTTTGCTCTGTTTAGCATAGTTGTTATAAATCGTAGGTATTTCTTTTTCCTTACTCTTTCACAATGCTTGAATTATGATCTAACTTTGATATAAGCTGTGATTTTGTGGGCTGTCAAAGCTACTTTTGTTAGTTTGCCAGTGGAAGGCTACAGAGCAATTTGGTAGCTCTGAGTAATGGAAGGTTTCTCATATGGTGGCTTCTGCATTATCCATCCAATGTGCATCTTTTCCTCTGTAATTGCTGCTTTCTGGAAATGTTCTTTGGAGCCTTCAAGGCTGTACTTTTATGCTAAACCAGCCAACAAGTCCTGAAATCAGACTTCAAGTAGGTTGTTCCCTTGCCTTCTGTCTCCAGCATACACCATGGTTCTGGACAGTACACTGAACATAGAGAACTTCTCAAAATTGTTCTGCTTCAAGGCATTTTTTGAATAAGAATACAGACAGTAGATTTTACTTCTTTGTTGAGTATGCTTCTTTCCAGTCTAAGACTGCTAAGTTAGAGCTTTTTGAATTCTGCAAGCTTTGCAGCACGGTGCTCGGTGGATTCTGTGGATTTTCTTCAGGCAGAAGAAAGGTCATTTCTGTGGCTTTTATTTAATCAAGATCTCTGTACAGTGACTATACAAAGCAGAATATATTTTATTTTGTCTTGTGTTGTCATATACTGCAATTTAGCTGACCAACAGTCACATTTAATCTATTACTTCTAGCATTTGTGATTAAGTTTCTGTACTCTCAGCATTGTGAGTGCCAAGAGGTGTTAACAGACAGAGTGACCTGATAATAGTTTCAGTGAGCTGAAATCTGTGGTATATGTTTGGCAGGGGTACAATTAAAAAAATCTTGAAGCATTAACATTATAGAAGTGTAGCATAAAACATCTAGCACAAATTACTTGCAGTTACTAAACAAAACACTATTAAATCAGGTTTACACTGTTTCAATGCTGTGTTACCTAATGACAGAATAAAGTACTAAAGTTCTGTGTGAATGAGCAATGTCATGCTCCATTAAAATGCAGTTTTCCCTGTGATATAAGAAGGGTGTAGAAAGGTGGTAATTTCTGACATGGAAAGGCAGTTTTCTACTAGACCCAAGTTTGAAAAGTCAAAACCTGGAATGTTGTTGGAGCAGTCCTCCATGAGCGCACAGAGCATGTGTTTGAATTTTTTATACTTTAGTCTGCAATGGCTTTCTTAAGCAACCAGTATGTTTTGTTGGGCAACACCAGTAGTTAAACCCCTGTAGCTGAATGCTCTGGTGCTAGAGGCATCCCACTAGCACTTAATTCATAGTAGTGTTCAGATGTGGGCCTGCTTAAATCCACTTCTCTGGCAAGTTTCCCTTACTTGTGATACAATTTTTTCCTAAATGCTTGCTGGGATTTAAAAGATATGGTCATGGTAGACGTTCCATTTGCTGCCCTAGCAGAGAGTAGCTTATTCAGGGAATTTGCTCTTAGGTGGTCTGTTCACTAGTGAATACCACAGAGGAGTTTCCCTTGCTTGCACTGGCTATCTTCCTTTAACCAGCTGTCTGGCTGCTGGAAAGTAATAAACCTCACAAGATCCTTCTGATGGCTTGAGTGTGTTCACTCTTGTTCGAGCTGCCAGGAGCCAGCTAGGGATAAGCATTGGACTGCTATCAGCCACTGAAACAAAAATTTGAAATGTCAGCTGGCTCTAGCTGAGTTGTAGTGAAGTAGTTCATACCTAAACTAAAGCAAGGATGGTGCTTTAGTTTGCATTCTATATTCTTGCATGTGTGTGAAGAGACAGAGTGACAAAGAATATAAAACCAAATATGTCTGAAACTCAGCTGTAGAAATTTAGCTGTGATTTTTATATTCAATACTGATAGAATTAGGAAGTAACAATTCCATACATGACATTTCATTAACCTGCCTATCAACTGATGCCTTTCCCTGGGCTTAGAATTAAAAGCCAAACACAGTTAGAGGGGAAAAAGGGTTTTACCTCGGTATTTATTTAAGGATCCTCTGGTGCACCACATCCAGGTAGAAAGCACCCCCGAATGCACACCGGAAGTGCACACCTGAAGGATGCACACCAGGATGCCCACCCCAAGATGCACACACACGGTAATTCGCGTATACAGTTACAGACCTTGCACATTAGCATATCTATCAAAGATTCCTCAGTGAGAGGCTCAAGAGAAGCCCCCGTCCTGAGGAATGTTCCCCCGGAATGGGCCTGTCTTGGTTTACAGAATGTGTTCTGGAGAGGACCTTGGTGTCTGGGGCTTTCTGACCCAACTTCGAGGTTTTCAGGATGTTTGGTCTCCTGGCTTAACGGAACTTTGGGTCTCAGCTAGTTATCAGACTTGGGGAATTACAAGTATGTGGGCTAAAAGCACTAAGGACACATGCAAAGCTGTGTAAAAGGGTATGTGGAAGGGTATATGAGAGGGGTATATGAAAAAACAAAAAATCATCATGGCATCACAACAAGTAGCAGAAAAAAGTCCAGCAATACTGTCTTTAATAGGTTTGTATATTTAGCTAACTTCACATCTCTTACTGCCTTAAAAGCATCTTTCATAACGGTTCTGTATTATGTCAGATGATAGACTCATTTAATAAAAAAGTAGACCCATAGAAACAATGACCTTCTCTTCTATCCTTTTCAATAAAAATATCTGTTAGGCCCATGAACTTCTGCAGATGCATAATGCCGTCTCAAAGAAATTACATTTTTACATATTCTTGACTTAACATTGTGAATTACACTGCTGAGATTTGTCACGTGTATGTGCCAGTTAGCCTGTATGTACAGTCCATTCACTCCTTAACATTTTATTTCTTAGCTTGTGAGTTTATTTTGAGGCTTCCAAAACAGATGCATGCAATATGTCATTTGCCATTTACTGTTTAAAGTTTCCATAATATTTCACATATGAGAAAGCAGCTTCTGTTTGTTTTGACTAATGATGTCATAACTCCTACTATGTATAAGGTTTCTGAAAACAGGACTTCAGCTTTTTTATTTCCAACTAACTTGTAATGATAGCTGGAGATATGAATTTCCCATCTGTACCATTGTTCCCTGTGGAGATTACCAGTAAGTATTTAAGTGCTTTTAATCTCACGAATGTGCTGCACTTCCATATCAGCTTCAGATGTCAGCGAATAGAGAGGGAAAAGCCAGTATCAGATTCCATGGAAGAGGAGAGAGGCCTTGAAATATGACACAGGATTAATTTATAAGATGGAAATCAGTGATACGTGTCTGTGAATTCAGGTATTTTGTGAGTTTCTAGCAGGCAGGACCAGTTTTCTGGAAACATGACAAAAGTACTAGTGTTTTTTCCATAGACCTGTAAATTTCTTCAAATGCATTGCAAAACCCACTATTACGTTTCAGCTTTCTTTTCTTGTGTGTTTGCTTCTTTGCTGAAGTACAAATGGCCAGTGCTGAGCAATCCACTGTACAGCACACTTTCCAGGCCAGACTGAATTGCTGTAGTTGCTTTCTCTGACTGGCTTGACCTAGGCCATGAGTGGATACTGAGCAAATGTCAAGCCCAAACCTTGAATTAAGCGGTAACATCTGTTTTGGAAAGATAATTTCGTTGGGATTTAAAGTCTTCAGATGACAGCTGTTGACTATTTTTCATCATGGCTTTTCTGATCTTGATTTCACGAGTTCTTCTGCTTGTTGTACTGGCAGAGCAAACTCTCAGATGCGCCTACTCTTTATGCAGAAGCATTGCCTTTTTTTTTTCTTCTCTCCCTTTCTGGCCAGGATCCAAGATGAATATACAAATGGTAGATCCAGTCTCTCTTTATTTTTGTTGTTTTTATTTTTAAAATGGAATACCCTAAACCTAGGTAAACATCATAGAAAGAAGTTTAAGAACTTGCATATAAAATCACATATGGACTGAATATGTTTTTCTGCTGAGATCCTTCACTCATGTACTTGTGTCTAACCACACAGCAATCTGTAAGTCAATTGTTCCCTGCCCTGATTCCTTCAGATTTGGCAAACTTCTTATAAAAGAATGAAAGAAGAAGAGAATTTGTTATCAGTGCTGTCTCCCCTCTGCTTCAAAAATCATGGATTTGAACAGCCCAGTTGGTACACCACTTAAATGGTGACTCTGCTTTGGGACAGTTCTTCAAAATTCATCGTACAGTCTGGTAATCCACATGCATTTAAAAAAATTATAAAAAGAACTGCCATGTGACATCCTGGTGTGGTGCCATTTTCATACTGACACACTGGGGAGCAAGTTGGGGTGCATGGGAGGCTGTGAGGAGACACAGCCAGGACAGGTGACCGCAGCTGGCCAGAAGGATATTCCAGACCATATGGCATCATGCTCAGGATATAAAGTGGGGGCAAAAGGAGGAACAGGGAACATTTGGAGTGATGGCATTTGTCTTCCCAAGTCGCATGATGGGCCCCAGCTCTCCTGGAGATGGGTTAACACCTGCTTGCCCATGGGAAGCAGTGAACTAATTCCTTGTTTTGCTTTGCTTGTGTGTGCGGCTTTTACTTCCCCTATTAAAGTGTCTTTATCTCAGCCCATGAGTTCTCTGGCTTTTACCCTTCCAGTTCTCTCCCCAACTGTGCTGGTGGGGAAGTGAGCGAGTAGCTGCGTGGGGATTGGCTTCTGGCTGGGGTTAAACCATGACAAGAAAAAAGTTCAGCATTTATGTCATGTAATTGCATTTTTTTTTATATTCAAGCAAACAGGAACAATGTTTCCCCTCAGCTAAAACTGGGAACTTAGTAAAAAGCTTTCATATATAGTCAAAAGCAACAAGAGATTATAATGCAAACAGGGCATGATGGGCAGTTTCAGCACAAGTGGTGGCAATTACAAAACCTTGATGTCAGTTTTGCAGGGTAATATTGCCATGTTACCGATGGGAACAAAGATGGCTGTAGGGACATGTAGCCTGCATAGCCTGCATGCAGGGAAATGTTGGCTGAAGGGGCACATGAAAGACGGAATGAGGGAGGAGGGGCAGTGGTGTTCCCTATGTTAAGGAACAAAAAAAAGTGAAGAATTTTTCAGATGTAAAACTGAATAAATCAGAGTGAAATTTTAATTGGCCATGCTTGGCAGTTAAATAGGGGAGTTTCAGGCACACCAAGGGACAGATGCAGACTGGAGTAAGGTGGTTGCTGAGACATTTTAATTTTTAGTTCTGTTGTACTTGCAAGAGTTGACTGTAAGGGGGTACAGCTGTAGAGCAAATAACTCTTAACACCAAATATAAAAACAATTGTGGGACAAAGTTACTGTGAAGTAACAACTTGAGGTTAAAAAGATGTTTTTTCTGTATGGTAGATGATGAGCACTACCCTTTCAGGATTAAAGATGAAGTGAAATACATTATGGTGCCAAGCACCAGCTTCTCAAACTAGCCTGTTTAGATCCAGTCAAGATGTCTGGGGATGATTGCTTTGTCTGATGGCAAAGCAGCCACCACTGGCCCATGAATAAAATGTCTGAGAGTGAGTTTCAGCAGGGAGCCCCAGTGCTGAGACACTGGTCCCAACAAGCCCAGAGGAGAAGCCAGGATGTAGGCAGAAATCGGCAATTTCCAGAGATGACTGAAGTGAGCTACATTAACTAAAAGGGTACAGCAACGTCCAGCTGCTGCTCAGGGGCATGTGAGAGGACAGCGTGGGGCAATAAGCAAAAACAGGGTTTCACAGGTCGTACTGTGGGCATTACTGTTGGGCTACTGTGCTAATATAAAGTGGTGTCAGTTGAAAATTAAGTTCTGCTTTCTGATGTGCAAATTATTATGCAAAAGCAAATATTTACTGCAAATTCTGTATGCTTTCAGGTAAGAGCAAATGCCTGTTGTTCTTCTGTAAAGAGGCTATGAGCAGCAGGAATCAGGACCTTAATTTTGTGCAGAAAGTACATACTTAGTTTAAATCACAGCAAACAGACAAATGCAGTTAAGTCTCCTAAGGAGTGTGCAAATGTCTCAATTTCTTTAAGCACTGGCATATTTCACTGACACGAAATGTCAGCCTGTCAGCAGGGTAAGATTTTAAAATAATTTTTCCAGTCTATTGTGCCCACAAAAACAAAGGAATATAGCCGTATCAGCGTATATGTTCACTTCATATTTTGTATATGTACCTAAACTCAGTATACTTATGGTGAAATTCTAGATGAGTCAGGCTCCTCTATTTGGTTGCTTCCTTCTGACTAGTCTGGTCATGAGAGATTGAGGCCAAGAAGAGAAATGCAGTTAGGTGTCTGTTGAAATCTTTGACTGTTAGAGAAGACATCAAATCAAACATGGCTCATGAATGCTGTGAACTGTAGCACAAAGGTAGATATTTTATAGCTTTAAAAGACTACAAGATGTATTATTTTTTTTCTAGATATTAAGAATTAGTGTTGTGAAATAGGGTTTTCAGTGAATTAGAGTACGGTTTTCTGCTCAGTATGTGGGCTTATTTTCACTTACCTTAGAAGTACATTATTATGTGAGTGCTTTTTTCTGAAGTAAAATACCATTAAGTCACAGGTAAAAACTTGAACAGCCTTAGATAATTCATATACTACTCCTTACTCTTAAATCATGTGTAGTGAAACTGAGACCTGCTGCAGCATGCACAGGTGCCAGCTGGCACTTGCCTGCAGTAGGGGGGCCTGGAAGGTGTGGGTTTTCCAGATATTTACAGTCTGGTTTCTGTGTGGAAAGAATCAACCCCAAACTAACAGAGCCTTTGGCACGTGGTAACTCAGCTGCGTGTTCATTCTTGCAAAGGCACCATGGTTTTCTCCCACGTACCTCTATATGCAGAGGAGCCTACAAACTAACACCTAAAATTTTCTGCAGTACAAATCCCAGTTCTCAAGACTTTCATCAGCTGTGGAAATGAACTGGCTGGCTGCAGTACTCTGTGTGATACATTTCAATGCTCCATATAACTTTTTTGATTTGTTTTGGTAATATCCTTTTTCATAGTGCTTTTTGTATGTCAGAAATCCTTAGGCTCCTTATGCCTACTTGTTTCCTCAAGCTGCCCACTTGCTCAGGCTGCATTTCTGCTTAGACCTTTGTTTCCAGACCTTTTTCCTTTCCTATTGTGTGCAAGGCATGGGTAATGGGGTGCAGCTGATTCCCTCCTAAAGGAAAAAGCACAAACTGTGCAAACTGAGCAGCTGCAAACACCTCCCAGCAAAGCTGCAGACAGAAAACAGCTGTCAGCAAAATGGTGTGTTTTACTCTGTACTCGCAACAGAAGGTGTATGACAAGGAATGAATGCACACCCACTGAGGGGCCAAGGGACTCGCCAGGCCACCCCCTCGTTCTGGTCTGCCTTTACTCTGAACACGTGACCCAGTAAGTGGCACGAGAAAGTAGATCGTGATCCTTGCCTGACTATATGGATACAGTTTTAATTTTTCATCAGAGATTAATTTTCAGAATTAAAAGCTAGATCCAGAAAAGAATCACTGAGATCCTAACCAGATGCTGGCCTGATGAAGTAAGTGGGAGATAGCCCAGAACTGGGCTTTCCAACGCTGTTCAGAGTAAAACTGCCACTGTGTTTGGAAAGGACTGAGTTACAGATGGGAAGGGAAAAAAAAAACCCTGCAAAATGCTGTATTTTATTCAGAGGGGGCTGCCTATGAAAAAGAAGTAGAATGAAACATAAGAGCAATGGCATACCTATATAGATGCCTCTTGTCATAGCAACATACAATCATAGAATACACTGAATTGGAAGCGACCCACAAGGATCACTGAGTCCATCTCTTGGATGGAGGTATCATTTGAAAAGACATGGCTTCCTGTGAGGATTTAGTTACACTAAGTTCGGAAATAGATTTTTTTGTTGTTTATTAATTTACTACAACTAGATTCTACAACTTCCTTCTCTCAGGAACTCAATATAGAAACACCCACCTTGAGAGAATCGTGAATAAAATGAACAATAACATTGGTGGTTTGTTGGGTTTTTTTCTGTTAGGCTTTTGATAGGGCCTATTAAAAACCTACATGAGCAGGATCTACTGCTCCAGCTGGATCCCTACAAATCTGTGGGGCCTGACAGGATTCATCCAAGAATCCTCAAAGAGCTGGCTGATGTCATCACAAAATGACATCATTTGAGTGGTCTTGGGTATCCAGAGGTCCCAGCTGACTGGAAGCTGGCAAACGTCCCGATTTTCAGGAAGGGCAAGAAGGAGGATGCTGGAAACTACAGTCCTGTCAGTCTCACTTCAGTGCTTGGTAAAGTTATGGAGAAGATTATTCTGGGGGTACTGAAAAACCCCTGAAAGACAACACAGTCATCGGTCACAGCCAGCTTGTCTTCATGAGATGAAAGTCCTGCTTATCAAACCTGGTTTCCTTTTATGACAAGGTAACCCACCCAGCTGATCAAGGGAAGCCAGTGAAATTTTCATTGCTGTCTCTCACAGGATCCTTCTGGACCTGATGTCCAGCCCACAGCTGGATAAACACATCGTGGGATGGGTGAGCAACTGGCTCACGGGTCAGGCACAAAGGGTTACAGTGAATGGGGTGACATCAGACTGGGGACCTGTCACTGGTGGGGTTCCACAGGGCCCCATCCTCAGCCCTCTGCTCTTCAACATCTTCATAAATGACTTGGACACAGGACTGGAAGGGATACTGAGCAAGTTCACAGATGATACAAAACTGGGAGGAGCTGTTGGGTCCCTTGAAGGCAGAGAGGCTCTGCAGAGAGACCTCAGCAAATCAGGGGTCTGGACAATCACCCACCATATGAAGTTCAACAAGGGAAAGTGTTGGATTCTGCACCTGGGACAGGGCAACCCTGGATGTGTGGACAGACTGGGGAATGAGATGCTGGAAAGCAGTGCCATGGAAAGGGACCTGGGGGTCCGGGCAAGTTGAACATGAGTCAGGCAGTGCCCTGGCAGCCAGGAGGGCCAAGCGTGTCCTGGGGGGCATCAGGCACAGCATCGCCAGCCGGGCAAGGGAGGGGATTGTCCCACTCTGCTCTGCACTGGGGCAGCCTCACCTCGAGTGCTGAGGCAGTTTCGCTATATGAGGAGCAGCTGAGGGCACCTGGTCTGTTCAGCCTGGAGAAAAGGAGCTGAGGGGAGATCTCATTGCAGTTACAACTTCCTTGTGAGGGTAAGAGGAGGGGCAGGCGCTGATCTCTCCTCTGTGGTGCCCAGTGACAGGACCTGAGGGAACGGCCTGAAGTTGTGTCAGCGAGGTTTAGGTTGGATATTAGGAAAGGATTTTTCACCCCAAGGGTAGTTGGGCACTGGAACAGGCTCCCCAAGGAAGTGGTCACAGCACCAGCCTGACAGAGTTCAAGAAGTGCTTGGACAATGCCCTCGGGCACATAGTGAGACTCTCGGGGATGGTGCTGTGCAGGGCCAGGGGTTGAATTCAGTGATTTTTGTGGATCCCTTCTAACTCAGCTTAATTTGTGATTCTGTAAATAATTATATGGTTCACTTCCAGTGCTTTTTACATGATTCAGAACGACTTTAAACTAAGAGTAATGCTTATATCATGTTAATGACCCTACGATACAATACATACATGAGTCTCCTACGCTCTCTGATGAGTTATGTGACAGTAACTGTTCAATGCCACCTTTAGCTTTCTTCTTAATCTGGAGCCTCACTCCATATCCCAGTGCTTGGATTAGCAACAAAAGGCCCTATAAGCCCTGATGAAGGGCCAAGAGTGCCACCTTTTAGCCATTTTTAGGGTTTTTGGCATTTGTGTCTCATTTTCTGTTCATTTTCTCAGTTGCTATCATGCATGATGGATCACAAAGTTGTAGTGAGGGGAAACATTCAATTTAATACTGCTGAAGCAAACTGTAAGAGCTGTAGCAAACAAAATAAACTACTGCTGTGCTCAATATTAAAAAAAAAAGGCAACTAAATTGTTTTGAAAGAAGAAAAATTTGGCGATATTTTAAAAAGTGTGCAATATCTTACTTGCCCTATAGTTTTAACAGTACTGGCTATGAAGAGGCTTACAATGTATTTAATTTCTGCATGTTTTGTGCAAGAGTCTTATCCAGCTCTGCAATTTTTTCCTGACACAATGGAAAAGGCAAAGAGCAAGCTGGTTTCCTTTGCTGGCCTTTGCAGAAAAACCTGTGAAATGAAGCATAACTCTGTTATGAATGGGGTCCTGTAATAACTACGTCTGTGAGTGTCACTACATTAGAAGTCATTGTGGTGTCTCAGTGCGTTCTTGGACAATTTCCTAACTCTTGCTGCATTTGAAAGAAGTTGCTGAGTGTCCCTTAATTCAGGTTTTGACACTGTGTGCCTGGAAAGGGGGCGGTCAGAAAATGTGGTGAGGTGAAAAGAACTGTACTCTTTGTACTGAAGACACTGTATGGGCAGGCTTTTTTAGATTCGGAGCATAAGAACTTTAAAAAAAGATACCACCTTTACTTTTTCTTGTTAACATCTATTAGGTAACAACTTTCAGGTGCTTTTCTCTTGCTGCAAAAGCAGAAATGGAGTAATTCTTTTTCCCAAGTTTGTAAATTAATGTTGAATCACTGTGCAATGGAAAGACTATACGTACTTGGAAAAAAATAATTTATTTTTACAAGAGGATTTGATATAAAACAATAGAGTACAAGGGAAATAAACTCACAGATTTTTGTGTTTTAAATTTGTACTCTCTGAAAGGAACAATTAAGATATCTTCTAGAAATGTAGAGATTCACTGAGCACGGAAGAAAAGACACAGTCGACATATCACTGTGCAAAAGAAGCAGCACAAGGGTATGAAAGATACTTTCATGAAATGAAATGACATTTCTGGTAAAATTAACCCTAAACATGACAGAGAGAGCATGCTGATCTTTGTTTTTTTTCAGTCCCATCCTATCACCAGGATGATGGCAGGTAACTTTCCAGAGTTTATTTCTGCTTCTGTCTAATCTCATGAGCCTCACCCCAGCCCTTGCTGATTTTATATTGAGGTTTTCTTAATATGACATAGAAGTTACAAGCAAAAATTTAAGTACACAATACAGTTTCATCAATTTTCAGAATGCCCAAATGAATAAAATTGTTCAAATCAAGAATCTTTGGCATCTGCAAACCAGAATGATTTTATTACCAAAGAGCAAGGATAAACTCCAAACTTCTTCTATCAAAGAATTACCTAAAGCCAGAGTAACACGTGTGTGTGTGTGTAGTTTGTTTTGTGTGCATGTGTTCTCAGTTACAGTGAGCCTCTAGAAATACAGAAAGGTAAATATTTCTGTCAGCTGATCATTTTAGCAGTCACGTAATCCTTCCTTTGATGTCCTGGGTCAATGAAATCCTAGTACCATTGGGGTTTAGTAGAAGATCTATTAAAAGAGTTGTCTGTGATCTTCCCTGTAACGGAAACAGCATTTAAACTTATTACTCTGTCACGATGCAGGAATATCTGTGCATTCTTGATTTGCCCAGATTTCCAAATTGAGTTATTTTTTAGGTTACCAGTAGAGTGTAACTGTAGTTGCAGTGTTAACAATGATCTGTTTAGCTTCCTAGAGCTATCACAACAAGGTCTGGAGAAGACAGGGAGGATCCATGGTAGAAGCACTTTCTCTCGGTTATTAGCAGGTTACTCTGAAGATAATGTTGGAGGCATGTTACCAGAGCAATACTGTGTGATGTGCTACATATCCACATACCTTCTCATCTTTAGCCAACAGTCCTCTTAACCAGTACTGAGGTAGCTTTTGCACCTTAGGCCATTTAGTGTCTAACATCAGGACATCATAATGTGTACTGATTCATTTTTTGAGAGAAAACAGCAACAACAATTCTCAAAGGCTCTTAGGAAAGGTACATCTTTTTTTTTGCTCTAGGGCTCGACTCCTGTTCCTGCTGAACTGAGCCAGTGTGTAAAATCAGAACTGATATCAGCTCAGTAGGCACCGGAGGACGGGTCCATCAACAGCCTGGAACAACAGCAGCAGCCGTAAGTTGTTTCTGAGTGGAGCTGCCACCATTTCCTGCAAACGACACAGAGTGCTAAGCTAAAACTGCAGAGAGAACATGACAGCATCCATTAAAGAGAAGACTATAAAACAAAAGCTTTATTGACAATTTCAGGTTAAAGTCACAAACATTATTTCCTCTGACCTTTGGGAATGCGTGGTAACCAAATACTGTAGGCAATGCCTCACATTTGCAGTCAAACTGAGAACTTTAGGAGCACTATTTATTCTCAACTAAAAGTAAAAGCCTTTGGTCCTCCCCAGGTTGCCTCTGCCTCTTATCCTCCATACACTGAACCTTGGACATGTGCATTCATCGCAAATCTGCCCCTTCAGCAGCAAGGTATCTCAGCCAGCAAACACTCTCTGCCCTGCACAGAGTCTCCTCTCCCTTCTCTTCAGGTGCAGAACTTAGCCACTGTGAACAAAGAGGAAAACAATCACTGTTCACCAATCAGCTAAGCTCTGCACCTCGCCAGAGAGGTCTCCGTCTCGGCAGAGATAGCTTTCAGAGTAGGTTCTTCCGTGATGCTCTGCTGCTTTCCTCTCTTTTTGGAGGGTTTGGGGGTTTGTTTCTTTTTTTTTTTTCCTTTCTTTTTTTTTTTTCATATTTTTGTTTGTTTGTTTGTTTGATAGATGGAGAAGATTCCACGCTGTGCACCCATCAGACCGTTAATGGTGAGTTTCATGCTAGCAGCTGCGGTCATGGCTGCGTGGTAATCCCTGGCAATGTGATTTTAATCTAAAGTCACAAATCATCATGCCAGGAACCCAAACAGCCACAACATTAAAAGAAAGCTGTGCAGTCACACCGAGTATTGTACTCAGTATCTTTACATTTTACGTTATAGCTCACCATGCATTTCCACTCTGTAAAGTCAAAGGGGTAATTCTAGACTATTGCTAACACCTGCATACCATGTAATTTTCCTGTGCTAGGTACTTACCATCAGAAACTTGTAGAAATTTTGATTTTATTGTTTCTGGCCTTCAGACACTTGAAGACACCTACCAGATTAAGAACTGTTGAACATAACTCAAATTCCTGTGAGTCCTTGATAATTGGGAGTACACAAGAGAGTCTCTTTAGCTCTCACTGTTTTAAAAGGTGTCTCCTACCCCACAGATGATATTCTGCCACTCTACAGTCTGATCTACCTTTCCCAAAAAAGTTTTCTCAGCAGGCACAGTTCTTGTCTATACAGAAGAACAGCATGGCTTTTCATACACAAATTTGCTTTCATAGTATGTGTCATTGGCTGTATTCCATAGAAACACAGAAAACTCTACAAAATCAAATAGAACTCACTGTCAAATACTGCTAGAACAGAAGAAAATTAAGATTTTTGCTTGGTACCAATTAGACGATGACATTTTTGCTAAATTAGAAGCCTGAATTTTGATACCACAAATCAACTGTAAAGTCATGTGAACAACCAAGGCAATCAGTCTGTCAGATGAGTTATATGATCAACCAAAAATCTGAGGTATGCTGTACTGGAAGAAACTTTCATACCAAACTTAATGGGTTATATGTTAAACATGTATGTGCAGACACTGTAAGGCTACCTCCAGCTGTTCAGACTGAGAAGTTGAAAGTATCTTTGCAAATTTATAGCCTATGGCAATCTTTATTCCATAAATATTTTTGCAATTCTGCTTCTTGTCTGGTGATTCCTCTCCTTTAATTTCATAAAGAAGGTAGCTTCTTCATGTTAAGGCTACTTTTCTTACCTCACAATCAAACTTAAAAACCTCAATACCCTTAACACAAAAACATCCGAATTATCAGCTTGTTCTCACATGGTCCATATTTGCTTCCAAGTCCGCAGTTCTGTATTTCCACTGTGGGATCAGGCTCTTTTCAAAGACTGTGCTGCGTGTCAAGTAAACACGCAGCTCTATTAAACAGAAATGCTCCTTGCACAACTGAAATTTTTGTAAGCAGAGTTAAGAATACAGAATGGGAAACAACTGTAGGCAGAGCCTGGCCTTCTTTGGCCATTTGGACTTACAGTTGTCTCTTGTACAGTCCATTACAACAAAGCCATTCTCCATGTTCTCCAGCTATGCCTAAATGTATGTAATCACTGCTCCCGCAGCTGGGCTTAAAAAAAGAAAAAAACCAAGCCAACAAGATATGTAACAAGAGTTATTTCTCAGCCTAAGTAGCCACAAGCTGTATGGTATGCCAAAGTTTACCACGTTTAATGAGCTCCGCATATTCTTTCTATATGAAGCAAAATCAGGGTGTTAGGATTAAAATGAAAGATCACCTTTTCAGAATAACATCTCTGCCACCACTTTGGCTGAGGATGTATCCATATGTTCTTGTGCTGCAGCAAAGCATTTCCGTGCAAGTTCTTGTTGTTTTGCATCTTCATTCACCATTAATTCACCATAGAGATACACACCCATGGCCTGAAAAAGGAACATAACACACAAACATCCTACCACCAGTAATGACTAGTTAACTGGTTTTTTGCCACTGACCTCCTAGTACTCGTTTAAACTAAAAATGAAACAAAACGGACAATTCAAAATACAGAAAATACCATTTACTCTCTAATGCCTATTCTCCCCTGCCAGAATAACTAATTTTCTGTGTCTCTTTAGCCTAAGGATGGTTGTCTGTATGCTGTGTTGACTATGTAAAAACAGATTATGAATATAAGAAATCTGTGTGATGTCATGACAAGAAAACCATTCCTCACTCCACTTTCCTTGCCACTTTTCAAGTTTTGTTTTACCCACTACCTGAATTTTTTCCAAATGTCCCTTAAGAAAAAAGCTGCTCCTTCCTTCAACAGGATACACATTTTCTTTCCAACTGTCATATTTACTCACACATCCACAAACAAAGACTGAAGCAGTCCACTCTAAAATTCCAATTTGGCAATTCTGTAACTGGGCATCAACTGAATATGGTCATGTCTGTGTTTGACTCCCTTTTACATCTGAGATACAGCTTAATATGCACAAATTCTGGCTGGGTATGAAGGCAGGCTTTTCCTAGCTACTTATTTTGGACATAGCAGCTATAAAAAAGAGGTAATGGGGCTCCTGTAGGGAGATCTGGGCCCCTCTGACCACTGCCAACAAAGCACTGGCTAACTTAACAGGAAACTTATTGGAGACTGTCTTTTTTTTTCTGACGATACATTTTTTCAGCTAATTACAGGAATTCAGTAAATGTTAAACTGCACTTATCAAAACAGGATTACGCATGTGACAAAATATTAGCAGCTTAGCATGCTGACTTTTACATTTATTGTTTGGACACTTGGAGGAGCAGAAAAATTTGGACCGTATTGAGAAAATACAACTTTTAATGCTATTTCTTACTATTTCTAGCATTGGCTGGTAAGCCTTAAAAAAACCCTTCAGCCAGAAGGGAAATTCAAAGTTTAACAAAGACTCAAGTAAAAGAAAAACGTCTCAGAGTGGCAGAAACCTGCTAGACTCCTTGCCAATTCCCTAAGCATGGTCTCTGACACCAAGAGAACCAAAACCTCAGATTTCCAAGGTTTGCAGCTGCACCAGGTCTGGCAGCCACACAAATGGCCTGGGAGCTGGGCTCCAGTTGCTCTCATTTAGAATTTTTAAAATGTTGAAATTTTGTTACTTTTGTTACCTTCTCTACCCAGCATTAATAATTCTCCCCCAGGCCTAAACATTAACACGTAGTGAACACACTGGTGTTTTGTAAAACTCCAAAGGATTTAAATAGTCCATTTGCATTTTTTCCCAGACTTTTAAGAAAGCCATGTTACATGATCAGTAAGGACATGCAACTGCTCTGATTTAAGTGGTAATCACACCAGAAGCTGGTTGTGCTGATGCCTTTCCCTAGGCTTAGAATTAAGAGCCAAACACAGTTAAAGGGAAAAAGGGTTTTACCTCGGTATTTATTTAAGGATCCTCTGGTGCACCACATCCAGGTAGAAAGCACCCCCGAATGCACACTGAAAGTGCACACCCGAAAGATGCACCCCCCCAAGATGCACGCACACGATAATTCGCGTATACAGTTACAGACCTTGCACACTGGCATATCTAGATTCCCCAGTGAGAGGCTCAAGAGAAGCCCCCGTCCTGAGGAATGTTCCCCCGGAATGGGCCTATCTTGGTTTACAGAACGTGTTCTGGAGAGGACCTTGGTGTCTGGGGCTTACTGACCCAACTTCGAGGTTTTCAGGATGTTTGGTCTCCTGGCTTAACGGAACTTTGGGTCTCAGCTAGTTATCAGACTTGGGGAATTACAAGTATGTGGGCTAAAAGCACTAAGGATACATGCAAAGCTGTGTAAAAGGGTATGTGGAAGGGTATATGAAAAAGCAAAAAATCATCATGGCATCAGTGCCATTAACTGTATGCACTGCTGACGTAAATGAAATGAGGATTACATTAAAAAGTTGCAAAAATTATTTCCCTACACTGCAGAAAATGTCTTTATTTGGCATATTATCTATTCCAAACATAATGCAATTCTGTATGGTTTTATCAACTCAAGGATTTCCTGAAACCCCGGTTCTGCTGGTGGTGATGTCTATCCTTTCACAGAATACAAATATGCACAGTATATATAACTCCTTATGCAATAATGTTCTTTTATGTCTTTTTTGTTTGTTTGTTTTAATACAGAGCTTGCCAAGAGCTCTGGGGCCTGTCTATTGGCTGAGATATAAATAGGAGGTATACTTCCAAGCTAGAAGAAAGCATGACAGACTGCAGTAATTCAGTTGTGCTGTGTTGCCTGAAAGCACAAAATCCTCATTGGCTGTAAATAGCTTTGTTCATTGTCAGCATAAAATGTAAAGACATTAATATCTTGCCTAGATTTTGATGTATCTTCACCATTTTCTATTTTTTTACGTAAGTTTTAAATATTTAAAATTCATCCTATAGTGAATAAAAATAAATAAAAGTGAAATAAAAAAGAACAAGGCAGAGGTGCAATTAGAACTGTAAGTTCACAATGGCCTAAATAAAAGGCCAAAGGCCATAGTAAGGAAATCATGTATGTCCAGCCTTTTAAGGCCTTCAAAATCTTCTCTTAGCATGTCTTCACCCATGGAGAGGCTAGCATTCCCTGGATGTACACTGTTGTGCTATAATACTTCTGGCTGTCATCTTCAAAACTGAACTTACCACAGCACTGACTGCTTTGCACCTGCCTCATACCTGCACTGACATTCACAGCCACACCTGCCTTCCTCATCCTGCAAAAGGAATCTGCTAAGAAGTATCTTCCTAGCATCACTGCTACCTCTGGCTTGCATAAAATGCAAGGAAAGGAGGAATTCTATCCTATTCCACCACTTGACAGAAGATTAGCATGTTTAGGTGGGGTTGAATACCCCGGCCCTAGGCAGCTTCCTTAAACTACAATGTTTAGCAGACCACGGAAGAAAAAAATGAATACACAGCCAAGTTTTTGACAAACTGCAGCAAGAAAATATATTAAAATATTTTTTTAGTTTCAGCCTAAGGGTGTTAAAAAGTTGACTGTTTTCAAAATGCTAGTTAAAAGTAACTTACCTGATCTTCTCTGAGGAATCTCTCAACATCTCCATACCCAGGCTCGTATTTGTGTTTAATGACAAGTTCACACCATCGATGGCGAACCTTTGGGATGAAAAATAAAATTAGGTAAAAAAAAAAAAGAAAAGAAAAACAAACTGTATTTTATCTGCGTGAGTGTTGCTAATATATCCATACCAGTTTGGCTTTTTCATCTTTGTTAGGTTTGTGCATTTTGGCAGGTTGGTGTTTTTTCCCCCAGCAGCCTGGCAAGTCAGTCAGCTGGACACAGGAGCCAGAGCTTGGTGCACCTCAGCCTGGGCTCTGGAAACCCAGGATGCCCAAAGACAAACTCCTGATTCTGTGCTAGTAAACTAACCCCGATCCAGGCACACATCTGCAGCATTTTCACTTCCACTCTTTCCAGTCTTGACTTTCTTTCTTTTAAGTTAGGCTAGAGGTTATTTCTTTCACACTGTTAACAGTGGGGCGTGGGGGGTGGCGGAGAACAGAGATTATCACTGCAAAGGTCTGGAAAATCCACAAAAATATAACTGATAATATCCCCTCTGTAAGCGTATCATACAAGTGATAAAAAGGCTTAAATGTTATTCTGTACCAATATTAAATCCATGCCAAAAGGATAAAAGTTAGGTATCAACCCATGAAACAGGGAGCTTTCAGTTAAATGATTCAGTTTTGCTAGTAATAGATTTTAAGAGCATGGTTAAGCATTTAAAATTCTTCTGCATTTAAAAAGCTGTCATGCTGTTCTACCAATACACATTGACAAAACCAGTTATTGACACACTGTAACAAAGTTTTCAAACAAATTACAACTGAAAAAGAGTTTTTATTTAAGTAGTATGAACATGAATTACATGTGGGTCTTTGTGTTGTTGTCTTTACATTTTTGACTTTGTTCTTAGACACTCTCATGGCATAAGCGTTATCTTACTCTCCAGCAAGGCTTGCCTGATTGCAGGCAGTGATCGGCCTAACAATTTATATTCCATTAGCAATTCAGCACTGATAGTAAAGGAAAACAGTTAAGTGGAATAACTCCCAATCCTTCTGTATCAGCCTTTTCTCTTACCATCTTTCAAAAGACAGGGCACGTAATGAAAATCACCTCTTATAATAAGAGAGCAATGTTAGCAGTTTTAACAGTTTTAGTAACCAAGTCCAAATTGTGCTTATATCAAGTAACTGAATAGGAACCTTTTTCTGAATGACAGATGTAGTAGTAACATTGAAAATTGAAGACAGAAAGGGAGGAAGGGGGAAAAGGCACACTTCAGTGTACTGTTGCTTTTGGAAATAAGGTTTTGAAAATAATTTCCTTTTCATCCTAATCCCTGTCAATTTTATAGCTCTGGAAAAAATTTCACAGATTTATGTTAGATTAGATGTTAATCCTATTAGCATAACTAACAAGTGATAAGCGCCCACAGGTCCTGTACTTGAGGTGTACTTGATACCTCTTTCTAGCTGACCCTTTATACAAAATAGTTTGAACATACCTTATGAAAAGAAAAAGCTGCAAGGTTTTGGGGCTGGGTGGATTTTGCACTCGCTGCATGTAAGATACTGAATAGGTACAGTGCTGTGCATGATAGGGATAATTGCTTATCTTGTCTCTTACAGCTTTTTGCTGACAAAATAGCAGCTGTTAGGATTCCTGATAGTGGAACCAGAGCTAAATTTAAGAAAGAAATAGCTTTCCAAGATTCAACTCACTTTGCTGTAGATGCTCATATTCATAATGTAGACCTTCAAAACCCTACCCAGCTGCTGCTTCTCCCTGGAGACACTAAATGTTTCTCCAGTAAATATTCCCAGGCAATTCAGCTTTGTTACAGGGTGTTTCTCACAGCACTGAGCAGCTCCTTGCCTGGATGAAACTACCCAGGCTCCAACCTTAACCATACACCTCTCCTATCTGTAAGGTGAGTTAACCAAACAGAATATAAACACATTTAAAAGACTGTAGATACACTTTACCCTGCACATTCTTCCATATATAACAAACAAACAAAAGATCCAAACAGAATTCCTTATGTAGTCTCACAGCAATGAGGAGAAACATAAGGAGGAGAAAGGAACTGTGGTCCCCTCCTGTGATCACTGCTCTTCTACATCTCATGATCCAGCAGTTACAGCACTTATCCAGCAGGTAAGCAATCAAGTGCAGCTTCTGTGGCTGCTCAAGATCTCAAACCGTGCCTTCAGTGAGAATATTTCAAGAGCAGATAATATTCTGGGATGAGGCTTTCTTCATACCTCCTGGTGGAGCTGTTATTTTCCCCCCAGTTACTAAAGTATTCATTGATCTAAAGGAGGAGTCACAAGACTTCAGGACCTACATTTCTGAGTACTCTTGATAAGAAGTAGGGACATGGCTTACGGAGTGCAGAAGCCAGTTTGCCCCCAAAACACCTTTCTTGGTGCAACCATCGTAGCTGCATGGAGAGAAGAGCAGAAGTTCTCTCTGTGAAGGCATTCATGTGGTCTTACTTCCTCACGTACGAACATCATGTATGACTGACACTGTATCATGGCCTGATCATCTGAATCTCAATGGCTTTGGAAAACACGGAACTAAGCTGTGCCTGTTCCCTTAACTGTTCCTTCCTCCATAGGGTTTCTGTCCTTGGCAACCAACATCTATTCAAATAGTTAAAAAGAAAAACATTTATTTGTTAAGTGAGATCTGAGACAGCACACACTTTTCTTTCTCTCTTTTGCCTTTTTCCCTTTCTTTCCCAGGGTGAGTACAAATCCCAGCACATTCCTAGCTCTGAAATGCTGGCACTTTGCCAGCTGGGGTAGTAGCTGCATGCCTCTTATCCTCAGATTACACATTTGCCTCCTGTCTTCCAAAAGCTGCAAATGTTCCCGTAGCAGAACAAACTGCAGGAGAACCCACGGCTGCAGGAGGGCCTGTGAAACCACCAGCTCAGTCAGCCCTGCTTGCTCCCTGTGACTCGTACAAAACCCCAGAAAGCAGAGCACAGAAACCAAGGCTGGCTCCGAGTGCCAGAGGGGCAGGGAGGGCCCTGCACAATGTAGACTGAAAAATATTGGTTACATTCCTGCCCCCTGCGCCATATGGTGTGTAGACAGCCGTGCTGCCCGAACTGCAGCTAAAACAGTTTCTCAGATACATGCACTACAAAGAAGTAATTTTTCTACGATACTCCATAGCCCTAGGCTGATTCCACAAACACAAGAATTTTAGTCACATAAGAGTAGGGTGGAAAAAAAAAAATCAGTTCCCAGCATCTCATCCAATGCTTAGAGTGGCAAGAGCAAAATGGGCCCCACAGCTTCACAGCCTAATGAATGAGTCATGTGAACAGGCACTTTTAACAAAACAGTCTCAAAAGGAAATTTGGAAAACCAAGTAGCTTGTGGTAGGACTGAGCTAACCATACCACATCCTGTGTATGCTCTTCTTGGCTTTTCTTTTCCTCCCAGGAGCAAACACTCAGTGGCAAAAATAAGAATTCATTAGTCCTCTCGCAGTTTTCTCTCTGCACGTTTTTCTGTGCTCTTCTACAGTTCAGAGATGCACACCATATGTCGTTTTGGCTGGTTACACCACAAACAATATAAACTAAACCTGAAAAGTAATTTACAGCAATCCATCCTGTTTTTGCTGGCAGAAGGTACATAGGACTTCGCTGGATCTGAAGCAACACCTTTAACTGCTCACCCACCCACACACACTCTTACTGGTTTGGCAGATGCAAGGACCCACATGCCGAAGTTGGAAATGCAATTTATTTTCTCAGCCTGCAATACCAGGCTGATAGCTGTCCTCCCAAGTCCAGGACTAATGGCTGGCACTCCCAAGGATGGGGAGAAGTGGGGCAGAGGAGTGATGGAGGCCTGCTGACACCTCAGGTTCCTTGTGGATGGATCTTCATTGCTTGGAAATTGTTTTTTCCTCCCACCCTGCTTTTGGAGATGGTGCAGGTCTCTCCACTACCAGGTTCTTAAGCTAAACAAAGTTTGTTACTGTGTGTTTTGCAAGACACTACTCATATTAGCAGTGCATTTCTGAGGCACCGTCCAGTGGCATGAAGACAGAGACACTCAATGGCTCTAAGAGATCTTGAGATCTAAGTATTGGCTAGTACCTACATGGAACATCATGAAGGGATGCTACTGTCAGATAGCAGAGGCCCAAACTTAGGAGCAACAGATTACACAAATTAGTCCAGAGGTCTTATAATATCTTTTAGTTTCATTTTTAAGAAAAATATACAGTATTGCACAGTATTATTTGTAACTCAAAAATTACCTGCATTTTGACAGCTCAGTGGAAGATACTAAGACACCAAAATTTTGCTTGGTCTATTTTCAGACAATGCAAGCTGCTGCATGAGATTATTTATGGGGAAAAAACCTTAATAGACATTCTAATAATCCAGCTCTAAGTCAGTCCCTTTGTTTTAGCAACCTGGGCCAAGACCTTTTGGGAAATGGTCCTTGAAGTTGACAGACTAAAGCCAAAGGTACCAAATACATGGCTTGACTTTCAAAAGAAAAGCTCCCAGTAACATATATACCTGAGAAAAAACATTTTTAAGCTATTTTGAACATGTCCGAAATTAAAGAGATACTAATTTTTTCTGACCCAGGTGGTAAATTCTTTTGCCTAATCCATGTTATTTATTCTCCCTTGCCCCACACAATCACAGAACCATAGAAACCTAGAACGGAATGTGTTGAAAGGGTCTTTAAAGATCATGCAGTTTCAATGCTCCTGCCATGGCAGGGACACCTTCCACTAGATCAGGCTGCTCAAAGCCCCATCCAACCTTGGTCTTAGATGGGGCAACTTCCAAGGATGGGGCATCCACAATTTCTCTGGACAACCTGTTCCAGCGCCTCACCACTTTCTGAGTAAAGAATTTTTTCCTAATATCTACTCTAAGGCTACTCTCTTTCAGTTTGAAGCTATTCTCCCTTGTCCTGTCAGTATATGCTCTTGCAAACAGTCCCTCTCCATCTTTCTTATAGGTTCTCTTCAGGTACAGGATGGCTGCAATCAGGTCACTCCAAAGCCTTTGCTTCTCCAGGCTGAACAAATCCAATTCTTCAGCCTTTCCTCACAGGAATCACAGGATCACAGCTGAGTTGGAAGGAACCCTTCAGGATAATCGAGCCCAACTCTCAGAGTTGTTCCATCCCTCTAACGACTTTGTGGCCTCCTCTGGACTCTCTCCAGCAGGTCCATGTCCTTCCTGTGCTGGGGACCCCAGAGCTGGATGCAGAGTTCCAGGTGGGGATCTCACGAGAGAGGAGCAGAATCCTCTCCCTGGACAATAAGACAAGCTTAAAACAAACCTCCTTATAGAAAGCTTTACATGGTACAAATAGCTTGCTCATGTTCTCAGTTATATGTATACAACCAAAAAAAAATTCACTTCTGAGGTCTACCAATAAGATTTAGAAAACAACTAATTTAAACCATGCCTTTATTAAAGGGAAAAAAAAGTTAGACTTTACTAAGCCTTTGGTCTGCAGAATGGGAGACTAGCTTCAGGGAAAATGAGTACATTTTGCTAATAGCTGGATCCAATTTAAAAGGCGCCATGAGACAACAAATCTAAATCACTGAACAAAAGCAACATACTTAAAGATCTTAGAAAAAGGGATCATTTGAAATAGAGTAAGAGCTATTGGCCAACAAAATGGAACCTTTATTAAAGGTATGAGGCATCTGTGATCTTTACAAAGCACACCTTCAGACTCTATTGAAAAAATTACTTGAACAACTTGACTGTTAAATGCTAATTAAAGAGTCTCAGAGGTCAGACTCCAGTCAAATTCACAGATGAAAAAGTACAGAAAATTTTTTTCAAATAACCAAGCTATGCTACTACAGATTAATTTTAATTAACAATAAGGAAGCATTCCAGAGCACCGGAATGCTGCTCTGTTCCATCTGACAGCATTTATCACCAGCCTCTTCCTATCTACAGATAAATTGGATTCAAATATTAGATCATTTGCCTACATAATTAAGGAACAAATGTTGCAGGACAATATTTGAAATAAAAAACAGGTTTTACAGTTGTTTAGCATGGAAGAATTACAGTTTAAGAACTGCCAATTTTACAGTGCATTTAATGACTTTTTTTCCCCCCCTGAAAATAGTTGAGCTGAAATAGTTATTCTTTAATACACCAGTGACTTTTCATTCTATATAGTCTGAATTTCGAGTGGACATTCCTATCTTTTATGCCACAGTAAACACGCACTTTAGAACATGAATTTGATTTCATTGATTTCATTGCCCAAGTGAGAGATGATGAAGCAGCTCACCAGGAGCAATGAAACAGCTTTTTGTGTTACAACTGTGTTGACAGAGTATCGGTTCGGCAATCTGAAAGAGTGTACTCAATAGCCAAAAACCTATTGGATGCAAACAGAATGGATCCATCATTTTTACAAGGGTTCTGTAACTGTGCTTATTGTGTTTGCCAAGGGTTTGTCAGGAGACTGAGTAAAGGAGCGGTCTATCAGCTTAAATTAGTATTATTTTAGACCAAGAAGTGTACTTTTCATAGCCTAAGTGTTCCCTCAGGTCTTGTAGCGCTTGCTCTAACAGTACTGTGGAGCCCAAAGAAACCAAGGGCCAGATACAGCACCACAGCAGCAGCAATCTTTAAGGCAACCTTTCTTCCCGAGACCCTCATCGCATCAAGGTTCGGTTGATGCTGTTTCTCAGTGCAATGCTCTGTCTCAGTATAAAACTCTTAATTTTCCAGAGCTATGGCCAAAATGATGATCACACTTCAAATTTAAAAAATGGCTTTTGGAAGGCTTACTCAAGCTGTATTTTTTTTTTTTGAGTACAGGAATGAACTACTGTTCAGTAGCTGGACCTGAGCCAGACCGAGCTCATGGAGCTCCACCATGCTCTGCATTCGACATCACTGATTGTATAAGCAGCCCCAGGTTGTATAGGCAGACTGTACACGCCATACCTGCCACCTTGGACAACCTCCTTTCCCGCTCTGCAGCACAGCATGAGCATCTCAGCCCACTGACAACCCAGAAAAAAACCAAACAAACCACGGTCATTCAGGAAACCCTAAGGCAGTAATGGGCTGGCTAACCAAAACTTTGTCTGGAGCTAATTGTCATTTTGAGAAGGACTACGTAGAGCTCTAAAATAATTTAAAACCTGGAGTATGAACTGGTCATTAAAAGGTCACTTAAAAGCTCATTTTAGCAGAATATCAGACTTTAGATTTTGGTAATATTGGTAGCAATATTCTACTTCCCTAATTAATTTTACTCCCTCTGATTTGTATTTCTGCAGAGATCAAGCAATTGCACACTATGAGGAGTGCCGGCAACAGACGAGAAAGACATGCAAGCCCCTTCTCTCCTTCCTCCACTCATTAGCACTGATGAAGAGCTGTGAGTAGAGCTCATGCAGCAATCACCTGTATTTAGTAACAGAAGAGAAAGGTGTGGTACAACCAAGCTTTTGAAAGGCAAATTCTGTTGCTTGGTCAGTGGCAGACTGTGGGACAGCATTTGAACCTGTACCTGTGCTAGTGTGCCTGTGGGTCAGGCAGCATGCTCCCACAGCTGTGCAAGCCTCAAGCAGCAACAGGTGCCTGCTTGAACCTTCTCACATGTATACATGTGATTGAGGGGCATGTATTTCCTTCATGCCCTTTCTCTTCCCCTCCCACCACAAGCTCCTGTTTTACCATTCACCCAGTTCTAAATAATACAATGTTAAAACATTAAATAGTACCAAAGCCTCGCTAAAGAGCAACCTCATCAGCTTCCGCAGGCTGTAAACATGACTCCACTTCCACCTGCAAATAAAACATGTACCTTTCCCACAGCCAGCACAGAGATTATTTTCTACATAAGCAAACAGAAGCCGGGAATCATAAAACATGCTGCTTCAGAAAGCCCAAGCAGAGCAGAGGGCAACCTTGCTGCTCTCCATGATCAGAAAGGCATAGCAACTAAAGGATAGCACTTCAGGACAGGATTCACTCTTGGCAAGGAAGCAAATGTGAGGACTTGTTTGGAGAAGACAAATGCCCTTTTTTCCCCCACGTCAGGCTCACAGCAGAGAGCTCCCAGTTACAGACCAGACACTCTCCTCCCTATGTGGGCCCCATCTGTGATCAATGACAGCTGTGTTGGTAGAAAAAAAAATTTCCAAAGAAGTCAGAAAAGGCAAGAGACTAAGAAGCCATGTCTAATCCTTTTTCAAAGGTGGCACTGGCTGTGTCTCTCTTCTGATGTCAAAGCTGTCACTGTGAATAAGAGGCTTGGTTGGGATGCCTAATTCTGTAATCTCAATGCTCTTCAGCCTGGCCCTCCTTACCCTGTCTAACAGGAGATGGATACAAAACAGGATGGTCTCTAGCTTTACAGCAGACCAGCAAAGTGATGATAGGGAAATGACCTAGAGAACAGTTAGATGAGAAAAAGGCCACCAGCTGTCACCAGTGTGACAGCTTTAACAGCACTGTCTGGGAGATCACATTGCCGTGGTGTCTGAAGGCTTTTCTCTCCTTGTGCACATTCCTATATCACAGTGCATGTAAGGTAAGGAAATGTTTAACACAGCATGTGAACTCACTTAATTTGAAAAACAAAGGTTTTAAAAAAATAAGCCTTAATTAAAAACATAGATACACTACTTATACTGGAACCAAATACTTCCCCTTTCCCCTGCATTTTCAGTATTGCCTGCTCAGCATGCTGGAGCACCAGTGCCATTCACAGCTAGCAGCAAGATGAAGATGGCAGAAAAGATGTCACCATCTGCCTTTTCAACAATTTCACTGGAGATGTGTGCTGAGCTTTGCTTTGCTGTGGTGCTGCCAGCTCTCAGTAGCAAAGCTGCCTTCTGGCTGGTGACAGAAGCAATGCTTGTGCCACTTTGGCTGCTCTCCATTCTCACTTCTTCCTTTCCTAGCAGGGTGCTCTGGTGAGGATGGTTGCATGTGTGAAGACACAGTCTGAGGAGGAGTATGGAGAGGGTGCTGGGGAGCCAGGAGATCCCGCACCTTAGAGGGAGGGGAAGGAAGACCAGGTCCCAGCCTTAGGTACAACCAGCATCAGAGAGATACAGCAGGGACAAGCCTCATGCCTTTAGAAGGTAAGCCTGGGTTTGCCATATCTATACATCCACATGGACACTTTCACCAAAATGCACCAACACAGCTGTCTGCCATCTCATATACAGCCCCATCCACATTCCCTCTCACACCCTACTGAAACACCTATCTACAAGAATGGCTAGACTACAATAGAACATAGAATGGGTTGGGTTGGAAGAGACCAACTTAAAGATCATCCAGTTCCAACCCTCCCACAATTGGCAGCGAGACCTTCCAATAGACCAGGCTGCTCAGAGCTTCATCCAGCCTGGCCTTGAACATGGCCAGGGATGGGGCATCTACAGCTTCTCTGGGTGACCTGTGCCTGTGTCTCACCACCCTCACAGGAAAGAATTTCTTCCTAATAGCTAATCTAAACGCACCCTCTTTCAGTTTGAAGCTCTTACCCCTTGTCCAATCCCAACAGTATGTCTGGAATCAGCAGAAATTTTTTTTATATCACCATGGCAAGCGATTCAAATACTTCCCATTACCACTGTTGTCTTCTGGCTGTCTCCAGATAGAGTCTGCTTATAATTTTTACCCATACAGTGTCTGCTTATGTGTTTCAACACAAATTATTTATATATGCACATAAAAGCCTGCTGGGCTTATAAACCCAAACATTATAGTGGGAAAAAGCACATAAACTTATACATCTGATGCAGAAATTCAGCTCTGAAGAGTCTGAAATCAAGCATACCAACTGTCTGTTACCAATTATTATTAAATTATATCTCAGGTTCAGCAAAAGGAAAGGCTGCTATAAGTATCAAGGCAACGGTAAGCTATCGCCTTTGCTTACGCCCCTCTCTCCATGCCTCTACTTCTATCTCATCCCTCTTGTAACTAGAGGCAAAAAACCCTTTTATCTTTGGTCTCCCACAGTGACTGTGGTCAAAACATTTGTTATTTCCAGGCAAGATTACTGTCATAGACAGAATCTGGAACTCCATATGAAAATAAGACTCAAATTCCAAGCAACGAACAATGTGGCTGCCTGTTTTTTCCATAGCTTAGGTCACAGCCAGCCTGCTCAGCCCATGCTCGCATCCGTCTAATTTCACATTGTTTAAAACCTGGCTTCCAACTTTCAAAATAATTAAATACAAGATTTTGACTCCAAAGACAAAGACCTTTTGCATCACTCTCATACTCACCCTCCCTTCAACGCCCAGCAAAAAATCTTAAGTGAAAAATACATTGATTTTATAAACTCAGAAGAAATACGTTCATTTCTGCAGTGAGAACGCTTAGACTTTTCTCTACATTTGACATTTTTTAGTCGTCTTCTCCACCTCTTTTGTTCCCTGCTGCCGGAATACAGTGTCCTGTTGCTCAGGACAATGCTTACACCATGGGGAACACAGCAAAATTCCTCTTCAGGACACTGCAACTCCAAGTGGCACAAGAGTTGAAAGCAGGACAGCAGTCTTCACCCACGTGTTATTAAGTCAGTGACTCAGCGGTGGAATCATATCTGTGTAGCTAAGGTAATGACAACCTGCAGCTTTGAATTGTCTTGCTTCTTGAACTAGTTAGACCTCACAGGGCACAGTAGATTTTTTCCAAATCTATGGTCCTATTCAGGCATACCCTGCATCTGCAGCCAGCCATTAAACAAGAATGAGAAGTATTAGATGAGTTATTTGGAGAAGTCTCAAAATAAGTTTACTTTAAATAAAAAATATTTTCAGATTGTTTTTCAGAATTAAAAACCAAAACAAACCAACCAAAAAACCTCCCCCAAAAAACAAACCTCAGAGAAACATCCCTATTGCTGATAGGTAGGGAATTTTGTATTTTAAAAACTACCCTCTCCTGGACATCGTGGCCACTATGCCAGTGCTATCATATATATGCAAACAGAGTAACCTTTTAAATTTCATGACAAAGCCAGGTGGTTTGTATTACAGTGCTGGGTTTGTATTGCCCTACACAGAAATACTATGTAAAATTTTATATAAAGCAATTGCATTCAATTCAGAAAACCATCGGGATTGAGTTCAGAAGCCCAGAGGACTCGACCATTTAATTCTCCTTGCTGGACAATAGGACATAGAATTATCTCCAATCTCTTCCTCCACAGATTCTTTGGATAAGCAGTAAAAAAATGCCAAACCAACCCAACTGCATACTTGGTTCCCTCTTACTATCAGCTCCCCTGCTTTCCAAGTGTCATTAAGTTGCTGGGCTGCCAGACAGAGAGAAAATTAAGTCCAAAACCAGTTAGAAAAATAAGGGGCGATAACTGAACAGCACCAGTAACGGCAGCAGTCAGGGCACAAAAACTCCTGTTCATGCTGCCCAGCAGCCACTGAGATCACTTGGAACAAACGTGTTGCTGTTGGCTCCTGGAGGGGTGTGGGACCAGGAGTGCTGACTAGTGCAAAGCTATTTCCAGTGCTCCATAAATCTCGTGCTCTGATCATGCCCTTCAGCTAATGCTGATAGAGGGATTTTCTGTTCTTCTCAAGTGGCTGGAAAAGCCCCCCTACTTCGCATGTAGAAACAAAACAAATCCAAATTATATCTACTTGAGATTATCCTTCAGCCAGTGTTACAAATTCATCCCAACACATCCACTCAGTCAAAACAGGCACATGAGCCAGAGTGAGTCTCATGGGACGACTCCCATGGCTGTCACTGGAAGCGTTTTTCCCTCATCTTGTTCCAATTTTCTTAACTTCGCACTGAATTTTGGACTTCATCTTTGGGAAGCAAGTGCCACATTCCTAGAAGCTACCCTTTTCTAAGCTCCTTTCATTGGGAAAAAGATCCAACTCCTGCAAATGCATGCTTTTGAAAAACTATTTTAACCAATATCAATACCAATACCATCTGTGGCAAAGAGCCCGCGAATTGCATGTAGAAGCAACACGAACAAGAACATGAAACAGAGTGAGGACTCAAAAGTTTTCAGTATCATGGAGGACATTTTGCAAGTGGCTGCAGCTTCAGTCAACACATGTATCAGCAATGAGGCTAGTCTACAATATACCCTGAAATCAGCCCTTTTTCTAGTGAAAATGGGAAAGGCTTTCTATGACAGAGATACATTCCTTGCTAGGATTTGCATAAGGAAGTAGAAGAAGTAGAGCAGGGAAAAAAAATAGTATTTCTGTGAGGATGTGTGTGAAAAGCAACAGACTGATAATAGTAAAGAGATTTCACTTTGTGAAAACACACATTTCTTTGTTCTTTTCCATTTAATGAAGGTACTGCCACGGTAATGGTTGGTTGCACAAACCTCAAATATGATTTACCACAGAAACAAAACTACCATGCGGGCTGACTCATCTTCAGAGCATTTTCTAGGTTCCTTATTATTCTTTCTGAGATTCATTACATCAGGTTCCTCCTATGTGCTAATTGCAATTCAATTGCAAATAAAAAACTGTTCAACATAACCGTGCCTATGTCTAGTGGCACAATAATGCTCTAAATAAAACATTCAGAAAGGAAAAGGCAGGTGAAATTTATTTTATACTCTTGGTAAATTTTCACAGCAGATTTGTAAGTCCTGCAAAACTTACTGTCTTATGCAAAATAAGGCATCTCCTCCAGACTTGAACTGAAACTGAATAATAAACTGTATATTTAAATACGAAATAAGTACAGAAACTATTTTTACTTTTGCAGAAAAACCCCCCTAAATTCACTTGAAAGCAATGCCCTGTAATATGGTCACCAGCTCAAGCTGTCACCTTTTCTATCTACTGAATTGGTGTTTCATACCAACAATGACATCAGTTAAGGAAAAGAACCATGGTTCTCCTTCTGTGGTTGCAATGCCGTTATCTGAAACACACCTACCTATTGCTACACAGTACAGTCAAGAAGGACTGGCAAGCCTGCAGAGGTATTTGCAACACATTACTAACTGTATTCAAAAGCTGGAGACTGCTTCTGAGTCCCTGCCCCAAGGGAGGACTGGCCCAGTGGCTGTGCTGAAAGGAAAGCTCACAAAGTGCCTTCTGCAAGTGTGAACTGACTTTTCCCAAGCAGTTCGCTTTTCCCACCCAGTTCTACAGTGTAGTCTACAGAGGTCTGTTCCATAACTGTGCCTTCAAACAATGCCCATCCACAATTAGCAGGACAGCTGAATTATGCAGCCCTAGAATGCATTCAGCCCAATGCAATCAGCATCAGATGGGAAATGACAAGAATTCATTCGTATTTCCACGTCTGCCAGCTTTTCATAGGCTAGGAAAGATCAATGAATCAAAGTTGTTTTGTCCTAACACAATTCTCACCACTTTCAGGATGCCAAGCACCTTAAATGGTTTGTATTAGCATGACTGCATTTCTGTCAGTGAAATAAGATGCCACCACTTTCTAGCCTTGGTCTCGCAGGCAGACCTCCTGCACAACGAAGTACTTGTGTGAGAATGGCTTTATGCCACCCACATGACTGATGATATTATGATCTTAACTCATTTTACTCACATTTGCTGCAGAAAGAGTTCTAGTTTCTCTTCTCTCTCCAAAATATACCACATTATGATCCCGAATACAGGGAAAGCATTATGTAAGTGAAGAGCATTTCAGTTAACTTGCTGAGACAAGGAAAACCAACAAAGCAAATTTCCATATGCTGTGCAGGCAAGATAAAAGTGATACCTACAGTAGGAAAGAAAGGAAAGCTACCTCTACGGTGAGAAATCTGGGGAAATACACCATAAATATTGCTGCCTCATCCACATTCTCTATTTTTCATCACCACTTCTTAGATAATAAAGCGACAAGTAGAACACACTTGCAGAAATATCATCAAGTCTTAAATAGGACTGAAAGTGTCACACTCACTCTTCTTCTCCTATGGCTACGTGATCTCTCCCTGTCACGTCTTTCACTATTCTGCAGGCTACTCGGCCATCCTGTGACCTTGTGTGCCCACAAGTTACAGGTCTTTCTCTGACTGAATGAAGAACAGAACTAATGGGAATAGTGAGAGGGCTCTTCTAGCCAAGAGATTCATTGAGTGTTAACTCAGACCTCACAGTGTTGTCTTTTGTAACTGACTGACTCCATTTAATTTATATGAAAGTTCTCAATAGCTTATTCAAATGAGGTAAGACTGCACTGTCATATCAGAAGAGATGTCATCAAGGTTAGACAGATTTTAAAAAATACTAGCCACCCAAAACTTTCCATGTAGACCAACTCTCCACATTCTGCCAGATGCTAGATATTGAATAAATGAAACAGCTGCATAGAACAGCCACTTTGGAAAGAAACAAAACAAAAACAACCCCAGACCCACTGTGCTGTCTGACAGCAACTGTAGCTGCTCGTTTATAACATATCCCATTTCTCCTCAGCCAGCTGAACTTCCAGCTGGACTCTGTCATGTTCAAAATGCACCCAGCTTCTATAAGGCTTCTCTTGGATGCAGGATGTGGTATGTCATGGAGATGGACTCTGTGCATGAGTTATTTTGTTATGTAGTGGGAAGCAGCAAAACAAGATGGGGGGAACAGGAAGAGAAAACTGAGGACACAATCATTCTTCCATATAATTGCCTCCCACTTATCTGAGCCACAATGGGCTCAAGGCACAGAGAGAAGAGTGGAAAAATGGCTTTAAACTTTGGAACTTTCATTGCTTTCAAAACAAAGATCTCTTGGATATGCTCAATTCAAATAGCTCAGATCAGTGAATTTAATCTTTCAAAAACAAACCTGTAGTTTTGTGTCTTCTCAGATGTTCCAAGGTTTGAAGAGTAAACGAAAAATGAAATAATTATTTGTTACAGAAGTGTACTGCAAAAAGCAGAAAGGAGTCACAAATTCTGCAATTTGCCAGATTCCCTACAAGGCTCTCTTGGCATCCAAGACTAGGGGCAGATCAGTCTGAAATATGATTAAGCCATCAGCAGTTCTGGCTCTTGTGGCTTGAGTTATGCATTATGAATCAAAAATATGTCACTTAACTTACAATTTATCTTTTGTTTGTTAAAAGAAGCATTCAAATCAGTGTCTGTCTTAGAGGGGAGATAGACACTAAGCCTACATATCTGCACTGAGACCTAATTTGAGAGATGACAGGAACTGCACTGAGTTGCTGAGGAGATCTCTTGAAGAGAGATCAACCTTCACATGCCAAGGCTGACTCTCACCTCTCTCCTCTCCTGACTGATACAAAGGAATCGAAACAAGGCAGATAACCTGCTGCAAACCCTCCTCTCCTTTCTGAAGCAAGATGTGCCCTTAGGTTGTTAAGTCCAGACGTACACATGGTAACAAGTGGTCAGGAGTACCAAACAGTGCTGTTGGCAGCTTCACTGGCTGGGGACAGACCTGCACTTGTGGGCAAGTGCGGATGCCACCAGGTGTGCAATGCTTTCCTACAACAAGCATGGTCAATTTTAAAGCCAAAATAAAGATGCTTCAGTGATACAGACAGAAAAGCTTTAAGAAATATGAACCAGGACTTTCCACGCTGTACATGTGCAGGACAGATGGACCCTCAGTAATAATCTTCTGATTACCAAGTGTGCAGACAAAATTTTATGTACAAATTTTAAGACCAAACTCTGTTAAAATACAAAAAACCACACTCCTTTGTGTAACCTCTCACACTATTGGCCATATCATTGCTAATCCCTACTGGAAGATTAATGTGAATTTAAACACTACTTTTCAAAAATAAGAAAACAAGTTTATTTCTTAACTTTCTGCTGCTGGATGGAATACAGCAAAAATGACTTCCCAAAATCCTGGAATAAACCCTCTGACACCGACAGCTTTCTTCTTTTTATTGGCCTGCCTGCAAGTTTTTTTGCTTTTATTTTTAATGATCCATTTCTGATGTTTAGCTACTGAGAACATTTGAACTCCAGTAACACAACAGGCTCACTATAAGTGATTTGTGTCCTCACAAATTAAATCTAGACAAGAACAGGCTCACACTGCAGTTCTTTGTCCCTGGGTCATGACAACAAAAAATCCCCTGTTCACATACATGAGAATGAGGCACAAATAGTCCTTTCCTCAGGTATGTGAGGCCATGGGAGCCAGTTCCCTTTAAAGGACTGTAGATGTCTGGGGTCTGATGACTGGTAAAATGCTAATGGTAATGTTAGCTTAGTTGTACTTCTTAAGTGAGTTGTCTACTAAGCCCTTGGTTTCACCTTGTAAGATAAAATGGAGACTATGTTCATTTCATAGAGGTCATAATTTTGTGGGTTTGTGGAGTTTTTTCAAGAAAAAATTCTGACAGATCATTTGTGTACTTTTCACATAACACTGCAAGGAAAAAAAAGCATGAAAGTGAAGAAAAGGAAAAACCTGAGAAACTGAAGCTTGTGGCCTGGTGCTTACAATCCACTGGCATGAGACAGCAACAACACAGCTATTGCTTTGATCTACCTCCCTATTAATTCCTCTTCCCATAATAGAACCACTGACATTTCACTGGTATTCAGATGTGATTAAAATATATTCTAATACCTATAAATAGAACTGTTGGTTCAAGTACTAATTAAAAACAAATCTGGCATTTGGAAAACTGTATCAACAAGAAGTAAAAAGGTGCAGTAAACAGTAGCAATTGAAATGTTATCCTTTTTTTATTTCTGAGAAAAAGGTAGACATCTTTTCTATCGATCTTTATGTTAAGGTTTGGATTTCCAAGTCTTTCCAAGCATCCACACAGCAACTTCAGCATACGAGTAAGAAGACAGATTTTGCTCTCTCCTTTAATTCTAATAATTGCCACAAAGTTCCAACAATAACAGGGTAAGTCAGGCACACTGACTTTCTGCAACCTTCTGCAAGGTAGTGTTTAAATAAACAGGAGCCAAATGTTAAGTTCACCATAATCTCTCATTGCAAAGTAGCTTGGTTGTATGCTACTTCATAATTAAACCTTGTTTTATATACATATACATATAGACACACACATAGACACATATCTCTACACATCCTGTATTTTCATAACTGATTGCACTTTCTTACCTCCCCCCTCCTGAATACTATGTACTTGAAGGAAAGGCTTGTTTCAAGGGTGCTTTCAGCCACTACTTCTGCTGCCCTAATTGTCAGAACTCTCCTAGCTTGAGAAAACAGTCATCTCTGTATGTGGTAATAAAGATTTACTGGTTTGCCTCACAAAGATATAAAGCACTTTGGAGCAGGGATGCTACCCTTTACAATATCATATAAAGCAGTGTTTTCCTCGAGGGCTATTAATGTCACTGGCACTTATTAGAGGCAACTGTAAAAAAACTGACTTTCCATTAAATTAATGCCCCAAACCAGACAACACCATAGTCCCTCTGGAAAGCTAACTTTTCTAAATCCTGAGTGAGACTTTGGAGCATGCAAAGAGGAACAATACAAGCTGACAACAGGGAAGAATAATTTTAGACCGTAACAGACATGATTACATTTGGAGACAATATCACAATGAAAACAAACTGGGCTCTACTACACAGCAAAACATACTGAAAAATTTAACACTTGAACAAATGTGCTGCCTGAGGTACATGTAAAATAGTTCGGACATCTGGGTTGTGCTGTCCTTTACTACCACCGTACGGAAACACACCTGGACCTACACAAAACACACAGAAATACTGAGTCATTACGGCACATGAAGATGCAACAATACTGGAGTTAAGATCATCCAGTTTCAGATTCAGGCATGGAAAAAAAGAACTGGAGTGAGCCTGTTCCTAGTGGAACACTGTCATTCCTAGTCAACAACATAGCAGCGTATGTTAGGGAGATTTTTTTAAGTGACTTACCTCAGCATCTTGCTCCTGGAGCTGGTATGTTCTCTCCAAGCACTGCAGTATTCTAGGACACAATGTCTTCTCCTCCAAGAGGGACTCCAGAAGTAAGACCAGCTGGTCAGGGAGAAGCTAAGAGAAAAATAAATGCCATGTGTGAATGAAGATCTCTACTGGCTGAGCAAGATAAATGGAAACAAACCAAAGAGGACAAGATTGTGATAACCTGCGTACTTCCAGCATGTGCTTGAAATACAACTTGGACCTCTAGCTGGTTTCTGAAAAACCTCAGGGTTTATGTGTCTGTGTTCTGAAAGACTGTACTGGGGCACAATTAGGACTCATTTTCCATGGTTTTCATTGCTATGGTTAGGTCAGGTCTAAAACATGCTTATCTTATTGAAATATAATCATAGCTTAATAAGTAAGATTTTTATGGAATGTATAGAATAAGTAATTCAATTTTGTTTGGGCTTGGAAGAAACAAAAATAGAGAATAATTTACAGTGCATAATTTGAGGAATCAACTAGGCATATGAATGTATAATTTTTTAGAGTGGCATTTCTATCTGATATACAAGCAATTGCATGATATGTTTACAGCAAACAACGAAACATAACCCAAATATGTGACCCACTAAACAACTGTTGTAAAAACCACTTTGAGGCATATTTTAGTGTAGTGGGTCACAAACCATCCATCCTTTCATGAGAAATATGCATGAATGTTGTGTTTGTGGCACCCACAGTATAACATCTATACATGGATATATATTCAGTAGTTAGTTGCTTGACTCCAGAACCTATCCTTTTCAACTGGAACCTAATGTAACCTGAAAAAAAAAAAGCAGAAGTCTGTTGTAGCAAGTGCTTAAGTGCTCTGTTTAATAGGCTTATTGGATGAACAAATAAATAATTCAAACAGAGCTCAGAGAGAAATTGCACCAGCTGCCGGGAAACATCTATCGGAAATTCAGACTCCAAGGTGATCAGTCAGAAGTTTGTTATATGCCCCAAAACTTTCCCCACTATTCATCATTGCAGGGCACAAGGTGAGGAAGGGGGAAGGGAGGAAGAACGTCAGTAAAGCTTTTCCACACAAAAAGAAACCAACCCTGCTCACTTCCAATGTTCTTGAGACAGACTAATGAAAAAAGACATCCTGTTATTTTGACACTACTTCCAGCTTTCACCACATTTGGCGATTTTCTGTTCCCACCTCGCTGCCTGCCCATGTCCCCCTTGACGCGTCAATGCGCTAAGCAGGGATGAAATGAAGTCAGCTATAGGAAATGCCTCTTCCAAAAACACATCCCGCAGCCAGGGCTGTTTATGTGGACTGAACAAGACTGGATTCCTGATCTGACAGCAGGTCCATGAAGATATCAAGGATCTTCTGATAAATCTTAATCTGTAAAATATCTACATTAACAACTAACATAGCAACATGACATTTTCTTCCCTTTTAAACTGATGTAATTAGTACCTAAATCAGAATAAAGAGGAAGGGAGATCTCTAGGATGATAATACTTTGGTTTCTTTGCATTTTGATTTCCTTCCATTTTTTTATAAGTAAAGTTAGTTGTATTCTCGAAGACTGAAAATACCTCACATCTTACTAGCTCTTAGTGGAACACTTTGTTAATAATACCAAAGCCTGCCAACCAAATGGAGTCATTAAAACTGGTCAGATATTTAAAAATATTGAATATTTCATTTCAGGACAGCTACTAAAATGGCAGCTTAAATGTTTATTACATAGTCCAACAGCAGCTGCCTGGGGGTTGGTGAGACGAGCTAAAAAATAAAACAGGGAAAGCTTCTGGGAAGTGGCTCTGCTTGGAAATGGAATTAATTCTGAACACTAACAAAATACGAAGTGTTGCAGAACACCACACAAAGAAAGGTAACTTCTGATTTAGAAAGTTTTCCCTGCTAACTAAGAAGACAGCAGAACAATACTTAATTTGTAGGAATTATAGAACAGCTGCTTCAATACGTAGGTACAGAACAGCTGAGTTATTATTTTATAATATATCTCCAGTATAATTGCTATACAGATTCAGACACAGAAAGCTATTGTTTAAGATAGCATTACAGAATCGCATTGAAGCCAACAAAAGAACAGCAGCAGAGCAGCACCCATGCCCTTAATTTACATCTGCCTAGTGCTGCATCATGGCTGAAGTTTTTTCAGAATTACAAGTTAAACTCTCATCAATTTAGATTTGAGAGTGAGGAGTAAAACAAACAAGTCCCCAATAAAACAAGCAAATAAAGAAACCCAAGAGTTCAAGAAGCATTTGGACAATGCTGTCAGGCATATGGTGTTATTATTGAAATGTCTTGTGCAAGGCCAGGAGTGGGACTCCCATTATCCTTGTGGGCCCCTCTAGCTCAGCATCTTCTATGATTCCATGATTCTATGAATCAGACCATGGCTTCTGCTACTTTCCCATGTTCTGGCTGCCCAAGATGATACTTTACATACCAGTTTCCAGCTGATAGATTAATTACAGTCCAAGGCAGGAGTTAGAGAACACCGGCAGAGAAGGTGGGGCCCTGTCAGGAGAAGGCTGGCAGACCTCTCCCCGCAGTGGCACTAGTGGGCGCGGCTATTACAGTTTGTTCTCCGACTTGTTTCTAACACAAAAGGAGGAACATTCTCATCTACGTTTTACCCTTTTCTTTCAATAAAAGAGACTCTGCTGAAGAGAAAACCCTGTCTTAGGCCAAGAGACAGAAAACTTGGCTAGAGTTTCATGACAGAGGCTGCCACAAAATTTGTTCAGGGGTGCAGGCATTTTCTTTTCCCCAAACACAACAAAATGAGTATCACTATCACCAAAGCAGTCTTTTAATGGTTATAAATAAGCCTCAAAAAATTGCACTTGAATTTTCTGTCAGAAACCCCACTCTCATTATTTTTTGTTTTCCCACCACCATCCTTATTTGTCCTGCCCACCTGTTACTTTCCATCTTTCATACCAGGAGAATTGTTTGGGGTGCACACGGCCAATTTTCAATTTGTTTGCCTTATGCTTAATACAAAGAGGCCCCTGCTTTAAGTGCTACCTAAACATAAATACTGTAGAGACCTAAATGCAAATTTCTTTTCAAGCACTTAAAAACACTTTCCTTTACAGCAGCTCATATTCTGTGAATGCATATTGAATATCTAACACCCATAAAAAAGTACACAACACAGCTACAGCAAGTTACAGTAGGATAAACGTCACTGTCTCAAGCTGCGTCTTCGGGTTGAAAACATTCAGAAAACAACCATAAGACCCTAAACACAGCATTTCAGTGAATAAAATAAAATAACATAAAACAAAATAAAATAAATAAATAAATAAATAAACCCCCCACACTCTGAACCTGACTAGAGAATGCTCAATCAAAATGTTTGAATATATGCAATTATTAAAGGAGATCGCTTCAATCAGGAAACGTGGCGAGGATCAAGAGATAGTTTTCATTACGTCAATGACTGCTGCAACAGCATCTATTTATACTGTAAAGTAGATAGTTCCTGTCCCAACCTATGCCTGCTGCATGGATATCATACTACTTTCCTCAGGGCTCTCCCTCCCCCATTTGTGACTACGGACACTACAAAGAGGAAATAAATGAGTATGTTGTGATCAAGCACACCAGAGATTTTCCGTCATGTCCCATGTAATTAAACATCATCCCCTCTAAAAAGCTGTATCCCTGCACTGTATGTATTATCTTGCCCTTAAGACTGTAAATCCTCTCCTTCAGCTCTTCAGCCTTTTGAAAGAGTTCACTTTGTCCTGCCACTAAACAACCATTTGTTCCCTGCTTCCCCTTAAAGTTACCTGATGGTGGCTTTAAAGTCTGAGTAATGAGGCTATTACCCTTAAAACAAACTGTAAATGATAGGGAATATCAAAACTAGGTCTGTATTTGAAAAATGCAAGATGAAAGAATTAAAAAAACATAACCAAATGGAAAATGTAACTGAGATCCACTGTATATTAAATCTCTGAGAAGTAAGAAAAGCACACTTTGTATTTTATTCATATTAGTACACAAAATACTTAAGCCTTTGTACTGTGTTACGAGAGTATCTTAATACATAAGTAGGTTTGAAAGGTTTTCTACAAGTACTCTTTGAACAAAACTATGAATTTTCTTAGTACAGTCCTTAACCTCTAAAAAGCACAAAGAAAACAAATCTTTCCTCTTCAAAGATCTGGTATAGCAGCTATAGAGGTCATCGACCTCACATCCCAGAAGACCACCCACGCAATAGAGCGTATTCATCAATTCCTACATTAACAAATGCAATAAATGCCAGATTCACCCTTTATACTAGAAAAAAAATTGCCACTGAAACATTTGACTACTGACCTTCCACAGCCATATGAAATGTGACACAGATATATCTACTTGAGTATCCACAGCACCAGCAATTGCACTGCACCCCTCCGCCAGGACACAAATCTCTAAAGTTGTACAGCTGGTATGTTGAATATCCCATTTGCTCTTGCCTGCACTTGAATGAAGTCATTGAAAGCCTCCTTGGAGGGGAAATCTGCCTCAGACTAATGCAGCAACCGATTGACAGTGGCGTGATTTCTATTATTACTCCATTATCACACTGGGATCTGTGCCTAAATGAGCATACTTCCTCCCTGATGCCATTTCCTTTTATCCTGGCTCTAGTCTAAAAGTGGATCAATGGGAGTAATATATATGATGTCACTTCAATTTACAGCTACTGCCTCCCTCTCTCGCATGCACAAATAGATCGATTCTTCCCAAAAATGGTTAAGAAATGCACAGGGAGACTCTTCTCCAAGAAAAGGGTTCTCTGCTATATTTGTCTGTGTAACCACAGCAAGAAACTGTTTACACTGAGCAAAAAACAGGAGGGGAAGGAAAAAAAAATCACTACTGTGCACTGAAAATGCTGGCTGAAATACAAGAAAAACAAGGCCTTATAGAGAATTAAAGCAGTTTGAACTTTGAAAATTACACAGAAATGTTTAAACTTTCTAAGGCACAGTATATTTCTCCTGTATTCTTTGGTGGAAGGTTGTCTTGTGTCCTACCCCCAGAAACAGGAAACATATTTTCATATATATATATTTATAAAATTTTCCAAAGTCAAACCAAATTCCTTCCCACTCCTCTCTTAGGAAAGAAAAGGAAAACCCCCACCCCATAGTTCAATTGTGACTGGTTCCCGTCAGACAAAATTTGATCATAGAATCATTTAGGTTGGAGAAGACCTCTAAGATCATCGAGTACAACTGGTAACCCAACACTGCCATGTTCACCACTAAACTGTGTCCCTAAGCACCAAGTCTACATGTTTTTTGAATACCTCCAGAGAAAGTGACTCAACGTTGTGCAGCCTGTTCAATTTCCTCATAAACTGCAGTCAAGAAAGCAATACTACTAGTCCAGAAGACAGGATTTATAGGTCCAGGCCATCTCTGCACTTTTATTTCACACTGGTCAAACAAATCCCTGAATGAATCTCATTTTGTAAATTCTTCCCCACTGCCTTGAACGCTCTTTTCTGCAGGTTGCAACTAAACAAAAACTTTTGTAAAACATTCCTCAAATTGCCCAGAAAATTGGTAGCTTGAAAATTCAAGAAAACAGTGTTTATTCAACCATGTTTTTAAACAGATTTTGTCATTGTTTACCTCAAACAATATTCTTCAGATGCTGATCAGCACAGTGACTTCTTTTAAATGAAAACAAGGCACACTTTTCCTCCCTTCAGGGTCTACAGTGTACTCATATCAAGTAACATATGAATTCAATAAAAACATCCACACTAACAGTTGTTAACTAGTGAAGTGTAATACACTACTGCTGAGAGTTTAACTCTGAAAGAACTAGTCTGCTGTTTGATTAATATGCAGGAAAAAAAGTATTCTGCAGCTGACATAAAAATGCTTTGAACTGGTTTGCAAAATAAAGCCCGTCTTTGCCAGAGGCTGACAAAATTTCACAAGCGTGTAGTGAAAAAGACAGTTCTGTTCAACTTCATTTGAGCCAGTTTGTTTGACTTCTCTCTTGATGAAAAGTCAGCTCCCCTTCCAGTGTTTACAAGAGATACTAGTCCTCACTATATTTAAAAGCAAAATATCTCAGTCTGTAACACATTCTCATCTACTTATGAGAATTCTCATCTACTTATGCACTTGTATGATCTCTTCCCGCTGTGTGTGGTTTTTCTCAATCTCTGTTCAGATGGCTCTTTCTGCGCTTAGCAACTCATTTTTCAATGACCATTTTAAAAACAAAAAGCAGTAGTTATACCTGGTAATTACCATGAAAAAGATATTCCTATGAACTTTGCTTCAAAAAGCCTTATTTCAGAAAGTAATAACTCCAACAAGTTCATCAGCATTTCATTTGTGTTATACTTCAAAATGCTTTTTCTGGGACACTTACATCTCATCACTTACTTCTAACTAGTAGAACACAAAAATGACACTGACACCAATTTATTTAATTAACAATTGGACTAACATTTTGTTCCCAGTTACCTTCCTCTTTATAATATCAAAATTAAGGCTTTTGTTTTTTTGAAAGCAGATAAACTCTGTCAGATACAATTTTAAGGCCAATATCTACTACAACACAAATGTTTGATTTATTTTGGCCACAAATATGAAAACACTGCTGAATGCAGGACACAAATCCCTGTTTTATGTTCTGTGTCTGATATTCTGGTTACGCATTACCAGTAATATTTTTAAAAGGCCAGCCACTGCTACCAAGCCATAAGCATAAAAATTTTTTCTTAAGCTTTAGTATGAAGCATTTTCCCATAATTTGCTTAATGGAGAGAAGATCCACTTACGAAGAAATTCAACATCTGCAATCTAATATAAATGCACTGAAATGTCAAAAATTATTAAACCTTTATGATCTAACATATTGCTGAGCCAGCAAAATGAAAAACAGGTGGCTTCCACTACAGGTTCAGTCAGGTTAGGCAGTGCTTTTCTCAACCTTAGTTTTCTCAAAGAAATATTTCACCATAACTTTACCCTCAAGCATAGTAATTCCCTTTCAAGCATAATAGGTTACACATTCTCTATTCTACGCAGATCATCATCCCTGCCAGTTACTACCACGCTTCTAGGATGTGCTGCTCCTGCTTTCAGATGAAATGGCCACATCAAGAGAAAGCAGACACAGGAAGCCAAATTCCGCATCTCAAGTCATACTTCACAGGATCATTACCTAGACATACTGGGAACAGACAGCACTGCTGTGACACAAACCAAAGTTGAAGCTGGCAACAGCAAGATCTTCAGTCGTCCCTTCACTTGATCTCAGGAGTGAGTCCCCAGCAGTGGGGAGGTGATCAGAGTATCAGCCCTGTGGTTAGTGATTGCCAGGTGTAATAGCAGCTGGCATTAAGACCACCTTTTTTCATCTAACAGCACACCCAACAGAGGCACTTCAGGTTCAGCAAACTGTTCATCTAACTACAAAGAACAAAGCCAAGGAGATATCTTGTGTTACTTTCCAGACTCTCTGACAGTTACATATTAGAGGATTCATACAGAAGACCACCAAGTCTTAGCAATTGGTGGAAAGATTTCATACCCACATTGTAGCAGATGCTGAAATGCAAGTATCTGCCTCCTAATTTGTCCACCCAAAACATTGTAGATGCTCCAAATCATGCGCTTGAGCTGGTCAGTGGCAGTATAAACCACCTCACCTTGAATGACTGACACTGAGATCCTCTGAAACTAACTGGCTATCACGCATCCTCTGTGGCATTAAAAGAAAGTGGCAGACTACAGCAGACACTGAAAACCAGAGAGTTGAAGCAGCATAATGATGGAATACAAGCCACAACCATCAGTGACCCAAACCTCAGCACCCAAATACCCTCAGAATCCAAACAGATTTCCTTTATTTTTCTCATTTTAAGTACTAGAAGAAGAAAGAAAAAAGCCTGAGAGCAAAAGAAAATTAAGTCATTTTTCTAATGTTTGATAAATTGCAAATTACTGGGCAAGTAACCTCATCACCCAGTATTGAAAATGAAAAATCCTGTCTCTGGACATTAGCCCAGGAAGTTAAGCTACCTCTTTAGTATGAAATAGCCTTGCAATAGAACTGAGCAAGGGCCAGCCTGAAGAAATATCATCCTCTTCCTTGAAAGTTTGGCACACATTAGGCCACTTCTGGAACAGAAATTTGTTCTGCCTATACCTACCAACGCAAGACTCAGCCAACGTCCAAAGTTCAGCCAGGATTGTAATCTTCAAGGAATTCACTACAAGTTTTCAAACTCTCTTATGGTGTGGTCAGGTCTTGGGAAAATCTCAATTTGTTCACCAGAGCACGTTCCTTTCTGATAAGTCAAGTCCAAAGCTACTAGATCTGCCCCAAACAGCTGGCATCATGCAGAGAAAGAACCTGAAGATGGAGAGAGAAAAGAACTTTTCTTTCTCTTCAAATCTTTCATCAGCATGGCTGTGCTGAAGAAAGTTTTATCAACTCCACTTAGCTCATGCTGGAGCTGCAGGATAAAATACCACTGCAGGGAAGGCTGTCTGAGATTCATCATAAAGCACTAACAGTGTCACAAGCCTTCCTGGAGGAAAGGATTAAAGCACAGTTGGGAACCTGCACTTCCATCTCTTAACCCTTTACTCCTGGAATCCACAAGAATAAATTCTCATTTCTAGCCTTTTTTTTTTCAGAACAACAGGTAATGAGGGCTTTCATATTTAATTATGTCATGTGTGTTTTAACATTTGTAGATAAACTGCATTTCCAGACCCATATTTTCTCCAGATCTGAAATCTGGCTCTAGTGGACTGTGTGTCCAACACAGCTTGTGCATACACTCAGCAATTTTTCCAACACACCACATCCATTTGATCCCTTTTTTCTTTTAGAGTGGTTTTGTTGTTTGCTGGTTTTCTGTTGTCTTGGGTATTGGATTTTTTTTCATTTGTTAAGAATTCAACTGACCAGATTGAGTGGACTCCAGTTTCAGAAATACACACATACCTCCAAGCAAGTCTTAATCACAGACAGCCTTAAAACAGATACAGTTCTAACAGTCTAAACCTAAGAACAGGTGCTGCTAGGAACCTAGAAGAGCAGTATATAGAGTTTGCAGTCATGAAACCATTCCCACTGATCAAAGATGCAGAGATGCCAATCCACCACCATCAGCCCCTAGACTTCTTTTTTTAACTAAGGTCTCACAATGGCCATGACTTAAAACTATCCAGTTGTCTAAGAGAACTCTTTCATTGTTGTGGAAAGTCATCTAGTTCCACACCCACTGTCACTTAGCCCAATTGCCTCATCACCCCAAAACGAAGCCTTTGGCACTTTAGAAGATAACTGGCACTGAACACTGCACCATGACTCTAGCAACACAGGTTACCATACACCTGTCATACTGGTTTTCAAGTTTTCATGCTGGTTCCCACCACAATACCCACGAAATCAACCACTGCAGCCTACACTGATGGCTCTGAGGCAGCCACTTCTGACTGCTGCCCAAAGATCACAGGTGACAGCCAGGCTCTTCGTCCACTCGACAATTCTCCACTTGAAGTACACCGATTTACTTCTTGAAAAGGAGCCTCAACTTTTCAGTAGGTTGATCTAAAACTTGCACTGTCAGCTAAGACTGGTCACAAGTGTTACCACCTCTCACTCCAGATGTAGGGCAAGTTTCTCAGTTCTGCCTGCTCTAGTACAAATACATAGCAATGTGTACTGAACGAAAAAAAACAACGAAAAAAAAGCAACCATTTCTACCTCCCAAAAAAACCCTTCTGAAACAAAATACTTCACTGCATAGTTAGTTCATTGCTTAATACTTTCGCGACAGCTACTCAAATCCTATTGTGATGAGTGTGATATAGAACAGAACGAGTATATCCCATTAATTTTTATTCCTGATTTTAAAAATATGAAATATGAAAAAGATTTTAACTGTTGCAAAAGACAATTAACACTGGAAAAAAAATAAAATCAAGCCTTTAAAAGATCTAAGAACAAGTGGATGAATGTTGCATGACATCCTTATTACGCCCAGAGCTATTTAAAAAGATACTATAGTTACTAGCAAGGATCTAGCTGCCACATTTTCTCTTTCAAAATCTGTATTTCAAAATCTGTATTTCTTCAATACAAGAGCATTAGAACTAAGTAAAAAAATAATCCAAGCTCAAACATGCTGGACATGAACTTTTCCAAACTGCAGTTTGACTTACAGATTTTGTAGCTTGAAAGAGTGCAAGAAATTGAGTTGCTTGAGACAGCATTTGCACACCATTAGTGTGTGCAGGAGTAGAACTTCTTAAAAAAAAAAACCAAACCAAGCCCAAAAAGTTAGTTGAAATACTAATGTTTTCAGAAGTAATTACCAGATAAAATGAGTTTAAAATGTCATATAAGTGCTACATTCTGCTCATGTTTTTCAGATGAGACTTTCTGTAATGTCTAGGATGATATGTGAATCATTAAAAGGGATCAGGAGCTATTTTATCACATGTGTTGACCAGTACTTTGACATATAGACACAACATTAATAATGACTTTTAGATTTTGATAATAGATTTGGTTTTTGACTCATAAATACAGCTTTGTGTGGGAACTCTTCAATTTAACAGAATTGCATCAAAGCACTAGTCTCTGAACAGCTGTCTTGAAAAAATCCCAAAATTAGTACTTTCTTGTGATTATAGAAATGTGTGTTGGTTTTATGAAAATGTGACAGTAAGAGAAAATATATTTTAGACATACTAAGTAACTACTAAGATGATAAAGGGGTAAGAATAAAAATGCGACATTTAGGGCATAAACTCCCTTATAAATTCACTCTCACAGCTGGGGTAAAACTAAAGGCTTTAAATATATTAATTGCATGCAATTTATTATGCTCATTTGTAATACTGGTATATGCACTAAGTATACAAAGATATGCTCACATAATAATTCAACAATTTTCTTTTATCTGTCTCCAAACAGTAGTTGGTGGTTTTCTGAGATATTTGTTTGTTTGTTTGTTTTTGTTTGGTTTGGTTGTTTGGTTTTTATGCATCTGTAAGGAAGATTCAGTGTGATGCTTAAAATAACTTGATTTCATGCCCTCCATCTATTAGGTTTATGCATCACATTGCAGAATACCTGGAATCATTTAACATAAAATAGAGGTACCTGCAACTTGATTTCCAGAAGCAAGCAGAGAGACAAGTTTTCATGCTGAAACTGAAGAGCGTCCTAGGTTCTCCATTTTCAAACAGAGATTTTCTACCATATTTTCCATCAATAATTTACTACAATCTTCATTTTCAAAGATACTTGAACATTTCTAGTGCTTTACAAATGACTGAGAAAGCAACGGGAAAAGCAGTTGTTGCAGAAAAATAAAAATAAATCCTTAACCAAAACCCCCAGACTAAACTTGTTCATTTTCATTCTATAAATGTGCAGAGAAATTATTCAGCTGACTGCCATTCCTTTCCATGCAACTTTTCCCCTTAGCAAAAGGATCTAACATCTGTTAAGCAGAGAGCACTCCGTATCCTGAACCTGTATATTTTCGGGTTCCACTCCAGATACTTCACACCCGGCTTAAGTTGGACCCTTGTACATGGACCTGGAGCAACCAGTATGGGCCGCAGCAGGACTTCCTGGTAAACAGGCAGATTTGAGAAAATCACTGCTATTGACAGCAGGGGAGTCTATCCTCCACAAAACAGCATTCACTTACTTATTTCTAAGGCTGCATGCTATTTAACTTCTACTTCTGCAGGGAAGGAGGAGGAGGAAAGAATATTGACCTCCAAGATGGATACATGGAAAATCTGCTGACCTACGGCTTCATCACATACTTCTTATGGAAGGAGAGCTCCCACTAACTTCAAGGGATTATTTTTTTGAGTATGGAGAATAAGACCAGCACTTCATCACTGAATTTAGATAGAAATGTGAAAACAATCAAGCAGATAATGCCAGGGAGCACTGGGCCAACTGTGCAGCAGCAGAGTATTATTTATAATACGAATGGCTGGATAACCACTAAGTGCAGTACTTCAACAGTAATTCATAATCTTATCTGCTATGGAAACAGTTGACTGAAAGTTGGCTTTAGCAAGAACCTGCAGCGCAGTGCACAGTGACAGCACCAAGTTATTAAAATAAAAATTTTAAACAGCACAATCCCACATCTAATTTAAGAAATGGCTTGATAACAATAATTTAAACCTAATTTAAGGTAAGTAATGAATGCTTTTGAATATTGAAATGCAACTTATTCTGCTGTACAAGCAAAATATCTGCTTAGTATGGGTCTTGCTCTGAAGAAGCAAAGGCAAGCAGCTACTCTATCAGCTATTTTTGTCTAGCGAAATCAGTCTCTTGAAGTTTCATTTTAGAAATGTGTATGCTGCTGCAGCAAAAATGGACCTTAAGTTTCCATTATAAACTGCAGTTCTCAGGTGTTTATAACTTCACTATAAAAATACCCCTCCAGCAAGAAACTTGGCATTAAAGTTCTCAGTTTATAAAAGATTGTAGACTACTTTCATTATTATTTTTCCATATAAAATTTCCACAGTGAAATTTCTTACTGATTTAAGAAAAGTGTCTTATCATTTAACTCCTTTTAACTACTTTTGACAGATGAAAACTTGACAGCTGATTACTCTAGCATGAGTCTAATGACATTTGCAAGTCTTTGAAATTAGGAAAGTTACGGTAACAAAGAGCGAACAGCTATGATAAAGGAATATTTTCCACTGGCAAAATTAACCCTTCATAGTTCTGTCTTAGAAAAAACCCCAAAACCAATAGCACTTTTTTCTTTTCTTTCAAATTAGGTAGTAGCGATTTAGCTTGCTGTGTGTTTTTTTCCCCATGCTTAGAAGCAATCCCTCGAATATGCCTCAGAATCCCAGTCATGTCATCACCTACACCAACAATACCCCACGACAATCACAGTTTATGAGCACAATGCTCCAAACACTTATGTGGAATTAAGTTGATGTACATGAGTACCTCCATTGAAACAAACAGCCTACTCTTACTCAGTAGTTTATGCATTTGGCCCTCTTAAATGTCCCTTTCACAAGGACATTAGAGGGCTTAATAAATGAATTGCAAAAACTGTAGAATTTTGCAGTGATAGTATAGTTACTGCTTTTTCAAGCTAGCTCAAAACATGAGGATTCTATACTACATTATACAGACTTACACCAATAGCTGTTAAAAGCTGCTTATTCTCAGCAGAATCTCATGAAGTCATTAATTCGTATAAAACTTCAGCCGGCCCAACCTTAAAATACACTAAGATGAACTTATTACTGGAACTTTAATGCTTTTTGCTACCCTGGTATTTTCAAACACAGACATCTCAGCTCCAACAATATGCTGCAGTTTCTGTGCACCACTGACTCCGGCCTGGGAAGCCGCTGCAGCACTGACTTTCAGATGGATACGTACCTGTAAGTCCTAGAAAACTGGGAACTGAGCACACTCAGCACCTCTGCAAACTCAACACTTCCCATGAGTGTGTACATTGTAGAGGCCTATTCAAGGCAGGCACTGTACACCGAAATATGTTTCTCTTCGTGGTTATTTCACCATCGATTGTTACAAGGGCGAACTGCTGCCGACAATCAGCTATGAATCAGTGTATCTGTCTTCATTTTGCCCATTATCTCTGTATAAATTCCAGAAAGATCCACTTTAAAGAAGGAAAAGCATGTTAAACTATCACAGATTTCACCATTAAAAAAAAATTTACCTTGAAAAAAAAAATCCAAACAGGAATAGGAAGCTGATTGCGTGTGTATTAGAAATATTTTTCCCCCTGTAAACTCTTCATGAAGAAGTCTGTACTTCATATACCCTGAAAGCCACGGAACAGATACCAGCTGTGCTGTAAATGCCCAGTTTGGCACTGGCACGTAAAACACTCCCAGCTGAGTTTTAATACTGTGACTGAACTCTGCAACAGACACTGACTTTCTTTCATAAACACACCTGAAACAAGTAATTAATGATAAATCCAAGTTCTTATCAACTTCTAATTGCAAATGGACAATAGAGGCAGGAAGGTGACATGGAAGGAATTTCACAGATACACAAAATGAGTGCTATAACCCGTAACAGCCGAGTTACTCCAAGAATTGGTAAAGCACGTGACAAAAGAAATGCACTGTTACTGTAAAAAGGCCAAAAGACAAGAGCATACTTACTGCAAACGCAATTTCAGTTCCACTCTGTTAGCAAGAGCACAAAGTCCTTTAACCTGATTACAGCTGTGCTGTGGTGCCTCTAATATTTGTCTTCTCTTCAGACTAAATACACAAGCTCTTCTTCTTAATCTAAATCCAATCACAAACCAGTCTTGGATATGCTCCACCCTTGCAACTACGTCTTGCTCCCAGTGATCATATTCCACTTCTCTCCTTCCCTACTCCCTTTCCATAGTGTAGCCCTTTTTATTCAATGTTCTTCTGGGAACATTATCTCTCATCTAATAATCACATTAATTAGAAATTTTAATTTTAGCATTTAAAGACACAAAACTAGTTCTGACAAATCTTACAATTCCAGGCGCAACAACAATTTAAAAGTAAATCACTTTTTCATTCTGCCTCCGAACACATTTGCATTTCCAAAAGACAAAAACAAAAGAAGAAATGTTACCCTCTTGATTTCTAGAACAAGATGAGAGTGTCCATTTGCAGAAAGACTCTCTTAATTTCAGGTGCTAGTACACCGATTTCAAGAAAATATAGTCAATAAACATATCATTTTACTTTAATAGCTGAAAAACCAAGTGCACCAAGGTTTGCCAAGGAGAGCACATAACTCACAATCTTCGGAATTACTGCACCTTGTTTTATTGTAAATAAAATTTTAATGCAAATACAAGCAATAAAAGGAAAAGGTCTAATGCAACTGTAGTTTCTGCTAATTATGAATGTTATGTAATTTGCATGCTTACAGTAAATGACAAGTGCTGGTCTGTGTGATTTCACAACACCAAGCCCAGCTCATAGGCAGTCTGGCTGGAAGAAACAAATGCAGCAATGGTATTTCAGCAGGCCTGTATCATTAAAAAAGCCAGTATAAATAAGCAGCCTTTCCAGTACATACTGCCTTTCTGTATTATCCTTTGTAGTCAAAAAATACTTTGCCCCCATAGAAACATAGTGTTTACAATGGTGATTAATTTTGAATGTATCTGCATGGAGCAAAATAATAAGGATCAAAACCTTTCTGAGATGTGTCTCAAGGGGAAGAACAGGAAGGTGACAACAAAGACATGTTGTGATATTAACAGAAAGAAATTTTTTTTTCACAAAGCTGCCCAAGTTCCATACAGTGCTTAGGACTGTTTTTCTCTGGAAAACTTGTTTACCCTTTTTTCAATTCCCTTGGGATCTTTGACCATACAGTTTGAACTGACTTGAAAAGTAAAACAGGGGCAGAGCAAGGAGGGGCAGGGGAGAGGGCTGGTGGTGTTTCAGCAGGAAACAGAAAAAAACCCAAGCTATTGTGACTGGCGTTTTCAGCATTTACACGGCTAAATTTGTATTGCCAGTCCAATTAGAGCTTATTGGCCTGAATACTGAAAATTACTGACTTATGCTTAGCAACCTTGCAAATGACAACCCTTGCTGCTCACAGTAAGGAAACCAATTTAAGGGCCTCTCAATGTATACAATACTGCCATTTATATATTTATTTTTTAAAGCTCAGGTTTCCAGTTCCACCAATAAGTGCTCTCTCTCTACACCAGTGATACTGTGGTGATACACACAGGCACTGTATATCACAGCACAGCTCAAAATTGCAGCAGCAGACAGCAAGACAGATTAGTTTAATCCACATTTTGGGTATGTAAAACTACAAAGGATAGAATGGAAGTTGGTGAGTCAGGCTGTTGAGACCTCAAAATCATGGGAAAACATACTTTTAGATGGCTTTTAGCCAGTTGTTTGCTGAATGCCGCTCCTCCTTTCCACTTATACCTGCTACTGTTTAAATCAAATACTGTCTGCTTTTTTAAGAATGCATTGTAGGTTATTCATAAGAGAAAAATGTGAGTTCCATTACACTAACATACTTTTCCTTTTTTTCCCCTTTTTTTCTTTTTTCAATTTATTATATAGACATTGGGTTGTTTGGTTGGGGTTTTTTGCTTTGGTTTTGATTATGAGATTTTCCTCTGTTTTCGGAATGTTTACCTCATGTTTGACATCTCACTGTTTCCTCCGGACAGTCAGTTCCTCCAGTTGGCTTTTGTTTTGTTTTGTTTTTAAATTACTCACACAGCAATAGGGAAGAGGAAAAAAAAAACAACAAAACAAAAAGAACAGTAATAATTTTTTTAAAACCCTGTCCAGGAAACTGGGTTGTAAAACCACAAAATCTGGCAGGGTGTCAAAGCAGGGGAGAACCTTACATATTTTTATATAAAGTTGAGCTTTTAAAAAAAAGGAAAATGAACGTACTTCGGTCAATTGAAACATAGGGTTTGTAGAGGGAGTGGACAGGAACAAAGACTTGTGCTACAATATTTAGAAATAAAATGCTGTGGGAAGCAAACACTATGGGAAAAAATCCATTGACAGGATGAATTTGTCTTCCCTCTGAGACTTCACATGTTCCACCTCTTCACCACCTTCCAGAGCACCTACATTTTTTTTCCAGTATTTCAGTGTATCTGAAGTTGAAACTCTATCTTCTCATCTTCCCACATTTTCCGTACTGCACAGTTGATCAGGAGCGTGCAGTTCCCCGAGGCGGGCATGGGCAGAACACAGTGCGCGGCGGCTGAGCTGGATGGCTGCAGAACAAAGTGCAGCCGTGAAGAGGCTGCGTGCGTGCCGCAAGGCCACCTTCCCCGGCGGCGAGCGGGAGCCACGCGCGACAGCGGCACTTCACGCGCAGAAAACTTGGTTTTCACAAGCCGTTTCTAAACTCCTGCTGTGCAACTCTCCTGAGCTCTGTCTAAAGGCTTTCGGTGGTGTTGTTTATGTCAGAGAGACAGCCAAACATCCCCAGAAACTGGGAAACAATACAATTAAATTTTTGTTATTTGTGGCTGAAACAACTAAATTCAGTTGTAATCCAAAGCAATGCACAGTTTAAGGCAGAACATGATGCCACCTAACACCTACAGAATGATTTTGTCAAACTGCATTTTGCTGTTATTCATTTTCTAGTACACTTTAATTTATAAACTTTAATAAAAAGAAAATTAAAAGGTAATTAAGTGTCTATAAACAAAAGTAAAATTTTGGCAATTGCTATGAAATAAACTCATATTTCTATTTCTATTTCTCAGACAAAACCTTCAGTAGTCCACAATTAGCTTATATTTGAACAATGCTCAAAGGTGTGTTTAAAGTACCATATTACAAAAGGAAGACAGAAGTACTCTTCACTGAAATGGATTTACTACTCAATATAAAGTAAGAAGAAAAACAGTATTAGAAAGAAAGTCAAGCATGGAGACTACAAGCTCAAATCAAATCTCTGCATTTTTCCACATTAACCTTGATGCTAATTTTCCAGCTATATTTGCTTACCAATTCAATTTCATAATTAAATTAAATAATGCGACACTTCAGAAAACACATTAGGTAAACATCACAGACACTTTTATTCAGCATAAGAGAGCTTGGCCATGTATATAAAATTAGTTGCTGTTCCTGATACACTGCTGCTCTGGAAAAAATGCTACAGTGAATCTAACTATAAATCAAATTACCCCAATTAAACAAATCAAAGAATACATAGAAAAACTCACATGCTGCACACCTTTAAATACAGATTTTATAACATCTTGAATGGAGTAAAAAGGGAAATTACTGTTCAGATGTCTGAAAAAGACATGTTTTGCACATTTGCAGCTTATGCTTTGCAGAGCAAACTACCAGGAACCGATGTAAAATGCTAATACAGTTTTGCATTACTTTTCTGACAGGTGTGCATATAATGCTATGATGTTACTGGAAAAATTGTAAATCCATACAAACACTTTAAGAACAAGCAGTACAGCATTTTAAACAAAATACATTGAACAGATACTTGCAACAGCTGATGAATTCTGACAGAACAGATCTGACTAAACTGACTTCAGGCTAAAACTTCTGAAGAGGACATCAGAGAACCATCTTGTAACAACAAAGTTAAAGAAATAATGAAAGATAGCTGACAAGTTATTTCTGACAATGTTAACATCAAAAAAGTTTTTATTTTGAACATTAATCATGACCTTATTTTTTGTTGTGCTGCATGGACTGTCTGAACCAGACTTGTTCAGTTTTCAGAAACTAGGGAATCTGAGCTGTAACTGCCTTGCTTTGCGCTAGATTTATACATTAAGCATTTCAGACATAACAAACTCGATTAGCAGCAGGACTTGTTGAGACAAAATTCCCACAGATTTCAGTGAAACTCATCTGTAAGGATTGTAGGGTGGAGCCCACAATACCTTCTGAGTAATAATTTTAAAATACACACACTGTGATCATTTAAATTTATTTTGACATTTTATATTCTTTGGTTAACTTCAAACTTTCAGTGCAATGCTGAAACACGAAAACATTAAAGAGCGTAACATAAAACATAGTGCTGCAGGGAACAGACTTGCTCAAATTTCGTAGAGGTTGAAGTCAACACATTATGCACTCCCAAACACCTTGTTCATGGATTTTATTATTGATGTCATCTGCACACTGTGTCAAGTCTTATTTAGTGATGCCAAGTATACCGGTATGGGTCAAACTAATTTTATATACAGGAATAAAAAGGTTTCAAAATAATATATATGTGTGCAGAGCAGCACAAAATTATGGAACCTACATGCCAATAAAGTGATGAAATTCAGTAGTTATATTTTCCAACTGTAAAGCAAAAGGTTTTTAGAAACCATCAGGTAGCTGCTATGGAATCTAAACCAAGAAAGCACATAACCAACGCATAAGAAGCATGTATTATGAAAGCTTTTCCTGACGTATGTTTTGATCACTGGAGATCTACCCAAAAAACTTGTTCTAGTAAATTGACTTAGATGTCTTCTAAAGGCTTTAGAGAAATGATCTGTGGCCATGAAGGTAAATAGACAAATGCTAAGCCTTGACTTCAGCAACTGGAAACAGCCATATTTGCACGAGGAAACTGTGAAAACAGGAACTTTGAAGGGCTTACAATTTACATCTCAGCTATAAAACCAAAATGTAATCTACTGTTACAATAATTAATCGTATGAGGAAAATTTGATATTTTTATTTATACACACACTTTGAAGCCAGTCCTGACACCTTTACATAGCCGTATCTCCAATATTTTTACTTCTACACCAGTGGCAGAATGGGACCTTCTCCAATTTTCGTACTATTCCTTATTGGAACTAGGAGCAAAGTCAGACAGACAGATGAGCCCCCTGTAAGCTGTGTGAATCTTGGCTTCTGAGTTAAAGGAAATATGTTCACAGTGTCTATTCTATGTACTTCCAGCTTTGTAAAAGGATAAATTTGGCATATGATCTTGTATGCAAAAAAAAATTTACCAAATGGGCGAGAGAGGCTTAACTATTTATAGTTTCTTTCTGAAGAAAGGCAACACCAAAACCAAACCAAAGCAACCAACAAAACAAAAAGATAGCTAGATGAAATTACCTTAGTTGCCTCTGTAAAAGCCATCCATATGGCAAAAGCTGCCCTTACAACTGTCAGCGTTGAAAGACATGGGATTGAATGAGTACGGAAAATTGAATTACACCCTCCCTCCCTGTAGGTGGTCCTTATGGATGAGTGTACCCGGGTGTGTTAGAAGGCGGCACCACTGCTGTCCATGATGCATCTGTTCCCTAGACACGATCCTTCAGACTGCAGCTTTCTCAGTATGACATTATTCAAGGAGATAAATACCATTTTAAAAAAAATCTCTCTTTGAACCAGCAATTTAAGATAAACATCTATTTGCAATAGACATTTGCAATAGGAACTCTCATTGCAGACTCCTACTAATCTGATTAGTGCATGATTTTGTTTCCACTCAGGAAGCTTAAATCAATTTAGCTGTTTCTGAACAGTGCTCCTACACAAAGATGAAGTATCCAGTAGCTCACAACTACAATTCCTAGTTCTACAGCCACATTTGCTACACATTTGCTAGTCAGGGTATGCTGAAAATTTGTTTGCATTATCTTAGGAATTACACAAGGGATTTGTGCTATTACACTGTTATCCAATTACATTCAGTTTTTAGACTTGTGTAGATTGCCTAGAGACTGAAACGTGGAAGAATTCAGATCCTCATGTGTCATGTGTGCCAAATTACCATCTGCAAGAAAATATCTGGTGTATCCCCCACACTGATAAGACTGCCATTAACACACCCCAACACTGAGAAGTCTGATGTGTTTTCCTACTGTCTGCTTTCAAGTTCTACATGTAATAGCAGCGACAATGAACATACTAATAATTACTACATGATTATTGTTATGATGATTCTGTCAACTTTCAGTCCAGGAGTCCTTTTAACTTTAAAAGTAGTGGTTGGTAATTCATCTTGTGCATAGAAGACATCATTTTGTGAGTAACGATAGGCAGGACAGAAACAATGATCAAAAATGCCAAAATAGATAATCTATGAAGCACAAACCGAAGTCTCACAATGTTTTTCAGAGACTTTCAAAACAGTTTTTGAATAAAGACACTTCTTCTCTTTATCTCTTCCATAATTACATAGAGGAGTCCATTAAGACAACTAGAAAATGAAGACACATGACTCTGTTAAATTTCCTAATTCTAGGACTTCCACTGTTCCTTCCAAAATGGAGGAACAATGGACAGGGACATCCAAATTAAAACAATGAATTAAGATAGTCAAAATCACTGATCGAGGGATGTCTAATTACATTAATAACTCAGTTCAGAGGGTTGAGTCTGTTCCTTTTTGCTTGCCACTCCTGCTATATACATGAGGGCAGGTATCATGAGATAACCCACAAACAGTCTACTAGCAGGATACAAAGAGATGCTTTGTTCTTATGCAAAAATTCATGGCAAGCTAGTGCATTGTTAGCACTCTCTTTTCAAGAAAAAAACTCTGGATGTTTCTATCACTTTGAGAAAAACAGCCATGGGGAATGTCCAAGTACCCTCACCATAACCACCATCTTGAGTTGAACTGCTTTCTGTTTCTAGCTGATACATCGAAGTCCTCATGGCTGGTGTTTCATTTAAACTCACAAATTGCTATCTGTGGATGACAAGCAATGCCACCACACACGCACACACATACACACACTCCTGACCCCCACTCCCTGCTCTCACGTTCTTCACAGCTTTCTCTTTAAAACAAAAATTCTACACATAGCTCAGGAAATACTGTAAGATGAATCTGGCTGCACTCCTAGAAGTAAAAAATAAAAGTTTCAGTAAAAACTGGCATGTCCCTGTAAATTACACTTTAAACAAGCAGGAAAAGATACTATTACCTAATGTCTGAAAATTCTGAGAATATATTCATTCATGGAAAATACTTCTGCAAGTGGCAAGAACTAAAACTGCTTCCTCTGCTTATTACAGTAATCAAGATATGCAGGTATCTTTTTAACCTGTGCCTTCCTGGAAATAGTACATTTTTCCTTTTATCAAGGAAAGAGAACATTGTCTTGGTATAGGTAATATTACTAACACATAAACATGTTCAACAAGACAGAACTGGACACTGTGTTTTTACAGAGGCATGCTATAGCAGTTTCCAATGTGATCCCAAAGAGCTCCTGATTTTTGATTAAGACAGCTAGTAAAATTTGTGCAACTAGGTAAAAACGTCACATCCTCAATGCTTGCATCTGTATTTTCAGAGAAATAACTTCATTTGCAAGCAAGAGATCCAAAATTCATTCATTGCAAAGCTCAGTGAGTAATTTAATCCCATGACAATCACATCATCTTTCAGATCATTCATGTGGCCATGACTGTAAATGCAGTGTTTGTGGCCAGACCAAAACACAGACAGGATCAAAGGAACTATATAAAAATGAGCCCACCAGGGCAACTTTACACGCTGTCCCTATAAAGTTAGCCCATTACTTCCACGGCTATGGTTTTCTCTCCAAGTCAAAGTTGTATCAGGCTTCCTAACACCTGAAGTTAACACAAGTTTCCTTCTCAGAAAAATAAGCCACAATAATCCCAGCATTTGCTCAAAAGGAAGTACTACCACGTTGCTTTATGTCACAGAAAAACTATTTTATTTCTAAGACAACAACGAGCTGCAGAAACCTTCTGCACAATGGAAACATACAGTCAGATCTTCTTCTTGCACTGTGTCACTCTGGCAAAGAGAAGGAAGGGTTTCTGCTCTTAGAAGCCTTTTTACAGGAGAGCTGGCACAGCCCTGCACATCCTGCCCACAAAGGATCTCCCTTCAAGAAGCATAGATCAGGTGAACAGTACTGATACTTTGGGCAAAGCCTCAGTCCTAATTTTAAGTTTAAAACTAAAACTGGACCCTAGTGGAAATTAAAACCTCTCTTCTCTGGCTTGGCTTGATCTGACATTTGTGTGGCCTACACAGATCGGTAATGAGTATTCATTAAGCCCATTTAAGACACTAGTTGTCAGCCAATAGAGAGATGCAAGCATAGGAAGCAAGGACAGTCTTTATCTAGTTGAAGATGTCCCTGCCCATGGCAGGAAGGTGCACTACATGACCTTTAAAGGTCTCCTCCAGCCCAAACCATTTGGTGACTCTATGATTTTCCAAAGGACCATGAATCTTCCTTAGCACTGTATTTATAACTCCAGCCTCTGTACTGTAAGCCCACTGACTACTGCATTCGAGCTCTCTTTTGTTGCATCAGCACATTCAGCAGAAATAGAAAGCAGAATTAGCAGGGTTAGGCCACATTAGCTTGCTGAAATTAGGCTCAAAAGCATCTCTTTTTGGATTACTTCTATGACTCTTGTGTGAGTCAGCAGCCAGATAAGCAGGTATTAATTTAGCAACCAAATTACTCCAGAATACATGAAACCAAGTCCTTGTTTTCTGTTAGCTCAGGCTCAGCTGCCCTTCCTGTTACTTCTGAGCTATGATTGTGCAGAACACTAAACCTGAATAGGTTCTTTAGAAGTGGCCATGCCTCTCTACAGTCCTTTCCTGCCACCACTGAACATGGTGCTACATGACTCTGTATTATATCTGTGTAAAGATAACCAAACAAAAGCTACATTTATAAGTTCATTCAAATCACAGAATGTTAATGGGTTGGAATGGACCTTAAAGATCATCTAGTCCTCAGTGCCTTGTGCCACAGGCAGGGACACCTCCCACTAGACCAGGGTTGCTCAGAGCTCCATCCAGCCTGGCCTTAAACACTGCCAGGGTTGGGACATCCACATTCTTCGTGGACAACCTCTTCCAGTGTCTCACCACCCTCACAGTAAAGAATATCTTCCTACTATCTAACCTAATTTTCCCCTCTTTCAATTTGTATTCATTACTCCTTGTCTTATAATTTTACATCTGTCAAACACAAATCATTTATGCTACATTACACAGCTGTGCCCTCAGAACACCACACATTTAGCAAACAGGATTATTTAAGGGATTGTAGATTCAGAAATGGATTGATACATCCAAATATGATCAACAGTAGTCAAAAGCACAGAAGTGTTACCTTCTACATGGGTGTTAGGCTGAGGGAAAAACCCCAAACCTGAAACACCTAACAGTTTTAACCTGGACTCTGAAAAGAAGTATAACCATAGTGTTCTCTTATTTTGCAACACAGTGAGACTATTCTGCATGGAATTCCTTACTTTTAACGAAATACATATGATATTGAAACCAGTTTCAATCTCTGAAAGAGAAGTCTACTATTTGTTTCAATCTCTGAACTAGAAGTCTACTCCTCAGCTCAACAGTCTCATAATGATTGAGAAAAACTCTTTCAGGAATGTCCACACCTCAGAGTCTGAAAACGCTGCAACCTTTATATTTTATTTGATGACAATACTGCAGGACTTTAAAATATAAGTTTAAAAATAGAAGCAAATCGGGAGCTAAAGAAGATATGTTTAAATATTCAGTAATGCTCTTCCATGACTTGATATATTTCCAGGTTGACTTCTGACCTTGACATGGTGTTCAAAGACTTAGGGAGAAGCTTGAAAGAAAAGAGCAGAAACAAAGAGATTTTATGCAACTCCCCTGAAGGCAAATTTGTCTCTCCTTTTCTTTTCCTTAAATAAGCCCTGGCTGCAAACTAGAATCATGATTTTTAATACCTTTTGAAAGTAGTCAGAAATAGATTCAACTTCATGATTACAGGGTGGGAAGAGAGAGAAAGAAATACCGTGAGCTACTAAGACTGCCAATAAAACTTTGAAACTATGGAAACTTTACAATTCTGACTAAATCTGTGTCTTGGGGTGACTCTATCATGTGTATCTCCTATCATGCTCTATGTCCAAAAAGTAGTATTGTGCCTTTTCTGTGCCTTTAAACTGAGCTTGAAAAAAAAAAACCCAGATGAACTTTTCAAAGCAGCTTCTCAAGGACACAGAGATTACACTCCTCAGTATTTGTCTGACTGCGGAATGCACGAAGGGAGCACCCTGCTTGCTTTTCCTTCAGCCAGCTGGTTTTTTCTCCCTCTTGGCGTGAGACAGAGAGCTGAATTTTGTTTCCTGGGACTTTGGATTTTTTTCCCTTCTTCTCTTCTGAACTGTTTCAACAACATCAGAACACATCAGGAGAATTTTCTCCCCGAGGCCCGGGGGTGGGCCCACGCCCTCACCGACCAGCTCCGAGGAAGAGAGAGACCACACCTACAGAAGGACTCTGAAATCTTCCCAGGTTTCTCTCTATAGCGGGGGTTTTAATTCATTATTTAACATCATTATCCTTTTCCTGTGTGTTTGTTAAAATAAATAGTTTTTATCTCTTTCACTTTCCTTCGAGGAAAAATTTCTTTTTTTTCCCGAACCCTGTGGGGGGAAGGGTGGTTGCAACCTGGTTTTTCTCTCAGGGGCTATATTACTAGATTTTGGCCTAACCGGCACAATCTGGTTCGGCCATTCAATTGCTAATAGCAACTACTATTTGTTTGAATCAGCAGCAAAAAAGCAGGGGTCTGGCCTATTGCAACTGGCACTTTGACAAAAAATACTGAAGAGGTTACCTATATTTTCATACTGACCAGTCTAAATATGACTAAAAGAACAATAACATTCATTTGATGCTGCAGACATCTCCTGATGGGGCAACTTTCCTTATCATGAGGCCAACACAAATGCACAGTTGCACCTCACAATTATGTTGCCATCTCGCACTGACAACCACACAACCAGTGGATCGTCAAGCTCTTGAAGTTCTGGGTGGGCACAAGGACTGACTCCACTGCAGCATCTGCTGTAAATGCTGTCTCCTTGCCTTCCTGAAATAGTCATAGGACACGGTGGAGCTTGTGTCTCCTGTAAAAGTCGGTTCCATGTGAAAATTAGTTTCTTCTAGTAAGACTGAAACAGCACCAATTTTGTTTTGATGTGTGATTCACTATGTAAGTAAAAGATTAAGAGTTTAGGAAAAACATGAGTGAACTTGAAATTATTTAAAAAAAAATATATTCACATCTTCCCAAAGTAATAAACCAGTATTTTGAAAGCTGATAAACACAGCCCTCTCCTCTTTGTTTCTAGAACAAAATGACTGTATTCAAAGTTACCATACTCAGCTATCCAGGAAACTTTAAGGCTCCTCCTGACAACTTCACAGTAAAACACTGCTTAGACATGATGACTTAGATAAGGCAGCACAAAATCAGCAACTTCTAAGTTTATACCAATTTCAGATTTCGAAAATAGAAAAAGAAGATTCATGCATAAAGCAAACCACACTCTCCTCTCATCCCACAACAAAAGGACACAGAACAAAACCAACAAAAACCAAGTCTGTTTCAATCAACAATAGTACATAATCTGAGTACTATATTTCATTTAAAGACCAGCAAGTTTTGATACATAATGCAGTCAAAGTGCCCATAAAACTCATACAACAAAGCACATTCAAGAACACAAGGAGATTGTAATTTCTAGTGTCAACCTGGAATCTACTAACCACTCCAGATGCAAAAGGCTCCACTGCCAACTCTCTCAGGCCACCACTCTTTTCATGGGGTAGAATTTCAGATGCAACATCCCAAGCATCATCAAAATAAAAATCAAACCCCTTTTCTCAAGCAGAAAATAATTTTAAAGAAGTTCCATTTACCTGCCACTACCTTACCACTGGGATAGTCACAGGTCAGAATTTCACAGTGCCATTTGAAGACAGCAGAGAACAAGTTAGGCTTCTGTCCTCAGGTTCTAGTACGACCATATTCAGCACAAAAAAAAAAAATCCCTTCTCCATTATAAAGAAAGAGTCCAAGGGACTGGGAAAACCCTAGTGTTTTCTGTCAGCCCAAGCAACACTGAAAAAACCAGAAGACTTTCTTTTGTTGTTGTTGTTGTTGTTGTTGGTTGGGGTTTTTTGGTCTTTGACAGAGGGGAAGGAGACCAAAACCAAACTGAGGGGGTTCCTACATTTGTAGCAAGAAGAAATCTAAAGTATGGAATAAAATGGAAGTTGTTTCCCAAAGTCATTGCTGATAGTAGGGTCATTGACATAAAACTACATTTTGTGTCAGTAACATAGAGAGGAACAAAGAAATAATTCAGGAATGGGTCTTCATGCTTTGACATCAGAACAGAGCTGGAACTATGAAACACTGCTTAACAGTTAAGCTCTGGACAGGAGTGTTTTCCAGTGCTCAAATTCTAACAGATCAGTATTCAAGGCACATTTTCCACACTCTCTTTTACAGACATTCTCTATGCAAAAAGAGGTTTGAAATAATACACACTAGCCAAACCATAACAAGTTACACATGCGGAAAGAAAAAGCCATAGAATAGAGTGTAATATTGTGCTGTTCAGCCTGTGGTGCAAAGCAACACTTTGAAAACAGGGTCCATCTCACATGAACAACTAAACCATAAAAACCTTAGGCATTTTTAAAAATTCTAGGGCCATACTTGCAAAATTATCAATAATAAAACAACAATTTTTTTTCCTTTTACCTTCATACAACATTATAACATGAAAAAAGGTCACAGATCGTTCACCTACAACTAAGATGCATTTCAGGATAACATCACTACTCACTGACTCCCTGTGTCACAGAGGATCTGTTATGCTTTGTCATGGCAGAAAGTACACCTAAAAAGGCTAAATTAAAATACCCAGTTGAACATCTTTTGATCAGACTGAACTCACTGCTTCAGCACAGATCCTATGAGCTAAGTGCTCTGACATTAATGCAAGAAGTGCACTATTACAGCTAGTTAAACAGTTGTGTGGTTTGCTGCCTTTTCTGTTTAATTAAAAAAAAAAAAAGAAAAAAGAGATATTGAAGCAAGAAAATATTGCTATCTTGGTACATTTTCTGTTAAGAGGACAAAGACCTTCTCTCAGATTTTAACTTAGATGTAGTGTTTCCTCCTTGTTTCCCTTGCTTTAAAGAAACCAGGTAAGAACACAAATAGGGGCAATGGTGATTTATACAATGCTTCTTCCATTAACCCTCACCTAAGCACAGGGGAAAGAGATTCTACCAAATATTCTGCCTGGGAGATGCTGGGGTTGCATTGTACATCTGTCAGGAGAACATACCCCAATAGTGCAGCCAGGTGCAGACCCCTGGATGCCACTCCTGCCAACACCACTGCTTCACTTCAGTTCAGGCATTCACTGAGGCCACAGGAAAGAACTCGCCTCATGCTGTCCTGTGCCACCAGAATTGAAGTATAATTTTTCCATGAATTTTTCTACTCATTCCCCTACCCACCCACCCCCGTAAACTCTGTCTAAAATAAAAGCCCCAAACCAAAGTATTCAGCAGAAGTTTTGACATTTTCCCCAGATATTTCTGCTCTGAGCCTTACTACTCAAAAACATGCTAACTTATACTTGAGCACAGTAGCACCATACTCTGAGGTGTAATGTAAATCTCTCCTACAGTACAAATTACATACAGTTTCATGTATGTCCCATCTTGAAAGGTGGACATGAGCTGAGACAGATTTCACACGTGCCACAGCCATTCTGTTTGCCATTCTGCTTTGCACATGCCAAATTCTACCACAGAGATCACTGGCTGTTGATTGCAGTTGAAGAGATGTCTGAAGTTTTCTGCGCTAAACATCAAAGCCCCTGACATCTTGCAACTAGACTATGAAGTTTTAGTAGACAACTGAAACACTGCTTTAGGGTAAAATAAAGAATTATTGTCTAAATGCATCAGTTAATGTTCAGACCACAGCACAAACAGACTTTTTAGGCATATTCTGGATATTCATACAAAGCAAATAGTTAGCTTAGATGCCAAAAAAGCTGCCAGGGAAGCCAAGGAATCGTGAAAGGAGCTAAAATTAACAGTGACTGTTCTTTGCAAGAGGGATAAAGGGATAATGACAAGATTGTGAAAGTTCTAAGCAACACACTTTATTTCAATATAGTACATGCCTGAGCTTAAGAGATGGTGTGAATAATGAGCATATTTAAATACCTGTTTGTCTTCTTGAAACTACTCATGCATTAAAATGCTCAGGGCTGTTCTTTATTACTACTTAACCTCCAAGTCCCTTCCAGGGCTGAAATCAATGTTACTCGGAAAATGGATTCAGCAGATACTTTTTATAACAATGTCTATTAATAAATCAATGGCTATTTGCATTTTCTGTCTTTTCTTCCTTCTTAGAAAACCACTGTTTCACAATAGAAAATCTTATGATGTATTGAGCTACTCTATAGGCTCAGCTCTACACTGCCTTTAGCTCCCACCAATTGAAGAATTAAGAACAGATTCTCAGTGTGTGAAAGACTTTGGACTACATGAACACAAAAGGGGAAACACTGACACCACTGTTACTCCTGTCAGGCAAGCAATGTTACCCAGCGTACACTTGCAATACTGGCTATAAATCTGGTATCAATCCAAAACAAACACGCTTAAGATGTAGTGAAATAGGTGCACTGCACAACGCTGTCTTGTGAAAAGTCTTAATGAGTACTGTAAAGTTTCTTTTTTTCCTGCTGATACTTTTCAGAAATTAAGAAAGGACTATATTAACATCTCCTATCCTAAAGCTCATTTTTTGAGTGAGATAGTTTCGCTGTGATATTCAAAAGCAGTTCACACAAGACAGTCTTTCACATTAGATGTGCAACTTTGAAGAAAAAAATTTCTCACATCTGATCAATACAAATTTTAAGATGTGCATTGCAAAGCAGAATGAGAAAGGGTATATAATTCCCAACAGCAAATACATTGGCATCATCTCACTTCTACAATCACAAACTAATATCCAATCACAGTACTTTAAAACACCAGATAAAAAGTTGCTTGTTACTTTGCATTTACCCAATGGCTCTCTCCACTAGATAGTTCAGGCTTCTCTCACAATCCCGGCCAGAGATCAAACTATTCTTCAGACAATCACTTGAACACATTCAACAAGAATTGAGCAAATACTTTAAGATTTAGGTTCGAGATTGATTTTCTTCTACGTATTTTACTTTTAGAGGCTATTACAGATCACTCTTTGTGATATGGAAAATATTGCCAAACTACATGGTAAAAGCTGAAAATCTTCCAGTTCAGGATGCATCACACCACCACATGCAACAGCTCTTACAACCGATGTACCTATTCCATAAAACAGCACCAGGCATTACCAAGGTTCTTCCTGCACTCCTGCAGAGGCACTGTATTCCCTCATTTGCAAGAAGGAGAGTCATCTATAGCCTCTTTTGTTTTCCCCACTGACTTCAGAAATCAGAGCCTGGTCTTTGAAGGACACACCTTCATCAGCTACAAGATAGCTGATGTTGTACACAGGGTGTAAAATAAAACAACAAAGATCATCATGACTGCACAACCTCTTGGCCTGGAAAGCAATCAAGATTTTGCACTCAGAATCTGCCAGCTGACATCACTACAGGGTGCTTCTGTGATGAATGCAAGGATTGATTTAAAGCAGCCATTTTTCACACCTTATGTGCATATTACAAGCGAGAAGAATATTAGGACAGAGAGGCAAAGAGACAAAAAAAGTAAGAAAGAGAACAAAAGAAAACAGCCAGCAGAAACAAATAGAGGAACAGATCATGACTGCAAACTCCAAATCTTTTTTACATTTCCTGTGCCTATGAGATCCTCAGAGAATGAAAGGATTGGAGAAGCGACATAACACCTCCTTTCTGATGCTCCTTTCTCCCTTGCTCTAAAGAGTTTATTGGTTCATACCATGGAAGACCACAGTGAGGGCTGGGGGAAGCTAATCAAGCAACTTATTTCTCAAAGTTTTGTAAGGAAATTTGGAAGGACGATTCATATTTATGAAAGAATGGCCTGTAAGCTCTGACAATTCTGAAAGTTTGCTAACATGGAAAATACCACGAAAAATTACCAGGGGGCAGGTAATAGAATGAGTTCAGCTTACTTAAATGGTCACTGATGTACTCTTGCTGACAGCTGCAACATCCAACAGCCAGACATGGGCCTCTTGAAGGTAAAAACCTTCAGAGTTATGATGCATGTAGGCACATACTACCCATATGCATATATGTACCTTGCAGCAAAGTACTAAGAGAAAAACATTATTTTCTTCCTTATCTATAAGATGCCAGAGAAAGGTGTGAATCAGCACCAGAAAAATCTTGGAACAGAGTTAATGCAATTACCAACCATGAGAATGAAGATTTCTCTGTCCTTTAAGGTTGTGCACAATGTCAAACAGAAGCTGCTTCACAGGCCTCTGTACCTTCAGGTGGAACAAGAGAGATCATCACAACTTGTTCTGCCCATACAGATAACACGAGACTTCTACATTGCTGCTGTGACAGGATGTCAGTTGTTTTACCCAAAGTCACTAAGAATATTGTCTTGGCTCAGTCTCTTCTTCTTTTTTATCATATGCCGAAGTTCATGGCAGGGAAAGAGAGACTGGTAAAATTTAATAAGATTAATATAGAAACATCTCTGTCTGATCAGGCTTCTCCCAAAGAGGAAATTAAGTAAAACAAGCCACACTTGTCACAGCATTTTTAGCTATACATAAGTAAACTAGGTGAATCAAGAAGAAATTGAAAAATAAATTATTTCTGTTTACTTTTAGGCATGTTAAAAAATTTGGTTCTTCTTCATTACCAATGTATAGTTCATCCTAACTAATGATGCATGCACAGCATATTTGACTACTGCCAACTACTATACTATGAGAGAAGTAATGTACCTAAACAAGCTGGGATGAGTTTCCACCTGTGTTTTAAATTAGTGTGTAAGACAGTCCGAAAAAAATACTTCTGCCTAGTTAATAGTATTATTCACATGCACTCTGTGGGAGAGGCCAAGCAGCATCTTCTGAAATTGGTCAGGAGTCTTAGTCCAGTATGGAGACAGCAAGCATGACTTCTAAAATGACTGGACAACCTGAGTGGAGTTCAACACTAACTTTGTCTAAATGAATATAGCACAGTCAGTATAACTTAACTTTGAGGAAAACAAAAGACAAAAAGAGTCATTTTCAGAATGCTGAAAGAACAGCCCACACACCTCTGATACGACTTTTCTTAAGACTTTTATCCACAGATAAAAACTAGGAAATATATTACTGGCAGATTTTGTATTCCCTTCAATTCCCTTGCAAGATATTTCAACAGTTAGCCCTAGATCCTAATTAATCTAAAAGCCTCATCAGAATGTATTTACTACCTTTGCATTTGTCCTATCATACACACCTTTGCCTGACCACATAATGTTATCCTATTTGAAAGTGTGAAAAAGCAACATCAGGAAGTCTTGTTCATGCCACACTGCAATGAAACAAGAGCACAGAGTTGCTAACATCACAATAAATAGAACTGCATGTTCCCCTTATACGGCTGGGCATGCAGTAACTGCAGTGTAATACAACCATGGTTACAACACCAAGAATTTTGAATGATTTCCAGTACTCATCTTTGAAAAAAGTTCTTTATTTTTATGCTCATATAAATCATTCCTGAAAAAGTACTACAAAGTGCAGGAGAGAATGGATAGGTCTTTGAGGTTGGAAGATAAAACCATTTACTGTACGGCCAACCAGCCCATCCAGGGACAGAGGTCTACAGATCATACACTGGAAATGAGCACACTATGTTTATGTTGAGTCATTTGTAGAAAACCTAAGTTTGCCTAAAGGCATTCAGTTCATCAGCATCAAAAGGAGAAACTGACTTGCACATCCTGTTTCCTGCTTATGAGTTGCACCCAACATCCTACTTGTCCCTTTGACACTACTGTATGAGAATGATACACAGTTACACAAGGAAGACCTTTGCTCCATCATGACGGAGCATCACGGAGCCAAACTGTTTTGTTCCAGAAGTGTAAGAATCCATGAGGTCCATGTTTCCCCTCAATGTGAATCCTGTGGATGATTGTCAACTCTGAAGTTTATTCAGATACTTCTAGGACCTTTTTACAGAGAGAGATTCCCTGTGTCTAACAAATCACAAGCTTTATTTCAATGTCATGATTTACTGACACTCCTTCCTCTATCTGGCTAGTGTTTACAGTATTAGTTGTCTTTGACATCTGTCTGTCTCCCACACTTGATTAAAAAAAGCCAGGTTATCAGAGAAAACATATTAGAGTAAACACATATACACTGAAAATGGCTTTATGTGAGCATATGTTATAGGAAACAAGACTAAAATAACCTTGATCCTTTCAGGAGGTGAAACACAGCATCCATAAAATCTCTGAGGAGCAACTATTAATACCACAATATCACAAACCCAGCCGCTGCAGTTACCAAAGGAATTTCCTGGAAGCTGATCAGCTTTCTTCCTCTTCTCTGAAATCAGACGGGAATGTCCTTGAAGCAAATATATCATTGTAGGAAATTATAACTAAGGAAAAGGGTAAAGGGTAAAAAAGAATAACATGTAATTTAGATAAAACCCTCAGTGTAAGTGACCTACGTTGCCATTCAAAGAAACATAGTGGTAGAGGACTCAATTTTCATATCTAACCTCTTCTCTGGTAGCAGTGCTAGAGAAGTGTGATGACAGTCCAGGGCCTGGACTTTAGCAGAAAGGAGAGAAAAACCTGTGTGGCACTATGGTAACTTCTCAAGTCAACTGAAGCACAAACAACCAGCTATTCACATTTCTATGCCTTAGAGGATCTTAGGCTAAAGAATTCAGCCTAGCGTGAACATAGACAGCAACTCCAGGGGCTGTAGGATCATGCCTTGACATCCTGTATTGTGCATGCAATGCCATCCTGCCTGAAAAAGAGAAGAATACAGAATGTGGAAAATTATCTGGCAGTTAGTATTCAGCAGCTCAAAAGAAGAGAATTGGAAAAAGTCACCCTAAATAACAAGATTACTACTCAGTGAATGCAAATCTTTCTAACAATAAGTTTAAAAAAAAAGAAAAAAAAAGAAAAATAAAAAAACAAACAACAACAACAAAAAACCCAAACCAACAAAAACCCAGAAAACCCCTGTGAACAAAACCCCTGAGACCTATCCACTGCTAACATAGAAATGAGATTGTACTAGGTCCACCAAAAAATTAATAAAAATACTAATGTCAGCATGCTTTAACAGTTTTAGAGGAACTAGGTTCTTTTAGATTTCATTCTCTATGAACTGGGTAAAATGTCTTGGCTGTCAGTGGGGAACCATCAGTGAACAGAGACATTTGCAGAGAGGATCTGTGAGGCCATTCACACAACTCTTCCACTCAGGAGTGGGAAGCCTCACAAGACTCTTACACAGAGCTGCCTACTTCACTGAGGGTCATCATCCAGTTAAGTATGCAGAACACCCATAGTTTCCCATCCCCAGCTTACACAGACCTGCACTGTTTCATCTGGAAAAGGTAAAGTCCAGAGGAACCTCCAGGACACCCAGAAAAGTTCCCTCATTGTAAATAACAGCAGCCATGGCAAAAGAAACATGATGGCAGAAGAACTCTTGAGTCATTGTCTCAACAGGCCGCAGAAGAAAACTTGTTAAAAAACATCTTTACACCAAATTTTATTTTTGTGAAAGCAAAATACTGACCATATCTGTAAAGAACTACGAAAAGTAGTGCAAATCACTAAGCATTTCTATTCCTCCAGCCATGCTATGGTAATGTGCTGGACAAACCCACCCTCTGTTATCCTTCACTAATCTCTCTAAACTGATCTTTCCGAGAGCATTAAATGAAGTGGTATTGCTGCACTGTGAGAGAAGATCTAGACACTGCTGGGTGCAGCCATTCTATCTATACATACTGTACAGGGTCTCAGGACAATTTACATTCCTTGCACCTACTCACTGTAATTTGAAAGGCACAAATACTGAACCTGAAGTGGAGAGGCCCAGTCACTTTCCTATTTATGAAGCTGAATTTCTCTAAAAAATAAAACAATAGCTAATGTATCTGGACACTAAATTACTTGTTTGACAATTATTTGTCATGCCACTGTTGTATGAACATTTATGTAGGTGAACTAAAACAATCACGAAACTATTGAGCTTTTCTGTAAGCTGTTGTAGAGCACCAGCTCTGTACTGCTTTATGCCAGTACAGTACGATTGCATTATTCGGGTTACATGAAGTTTATACAAGTTCAGATTCTCATTAGAGAAAATATATGTAGTGGCATTTATTTTAAACTAATATAGATTCATTCTAAGAGTACAAGTGGCTTTTTGTTAGATGGAGTATTGCATTCTAGCTTCATTCTAGCTTATAAAACATGGAACCACTGAAGTTAAATACAGCATGGGACTAAAAAAATTGCTTCCTTCAAAACATATAGTACTTCTCCATCACAGCTGATGGACATATGTGTTTTACTCAGGTCCTCAAGTTTAAACTCTGAACTCAAAAGTAAACTTAACAAAAAATAATTTAAAATTATTTAACCAGATCTGCTAACATTAATTCAGTGGCTTCATTCCCAGAACAATAATAGTGTGCGTACCACATCTGTAAAAATTTCCACTAATTTCAGCTAAATCTGAGCTCTTCAATCCTTTGGTGTTTTACCCCACTTGAGAAACTGCAGACTGCTGTGGACATGGGCATCACATGCCTGTGATGAGCTTGCTTAAGGACTAAACCCTCTGAATAGCACATTGCTACAGAACTATGTTGCCTAGATTTGAAACTGGCTAATATTAAAACGTTTAACTGACCAACAAAAGGTAAAATAAGGTTTGGACTAGGAAATCTGCTTTTACTCTTTTGGGAACTCTGCTTCATAGAAGCATGCATCAGTCTCTGCTTTGTTGCTCCTATGTGCAGAACCCTGGTACACACAAAAATGACAAGTGAAGACAGACCTTCTGACTCAAAAAACCAGAATTTGTTGAATCTTGAATAGATTATGCTTTATGCTTTTAATCACCCTGTTTTTCTCCTTTGCATAAAGGTCATCATTTGGAAACAAAATAAGTATCTACTGACTGACGTTTAAGCAGAAGGAGCGGTCCAAGTGGCCTATTAAAATATTAACAAGTTACTATTAATCCACAACAGACAAGGGCCGGCTAATTTCCTATGAAAACCTACCATCAATAATGTGTATTGATGATTGACAATGTGGTATTTGTAGCTTTTCACTGTCCTGTAGATACATGCACAGAAGATAAGAAAACTTCAGTTTTGTGATAGTTTGCAGCCAGAATATATCAAAGAGCACACTTTTCCATTTTTCTTAGTTTCACCCTGAAGTCATGCAATTTGATCACCTCAAAGCATATAAACTGGTAACACAGGGACTCAAAAACATATTTCAAAGCTTCCAGCTCCAGTCTTTTAGCATTAGTTGCAGAGAGGAGCTTCAACGTACTCCATGCTGGCATGATACTCTGAAGAATTACTATGGCTTGTTCACAGCAAAAGGGATCAGGTGAGGAGATCATGGCAGGCTGGCTCTCGTATGGCTTCAGAGTCAGCAAAGAGAAACGCAGACAATGCCCGCACCCTCAACATAGCCTCATGCACCTAAGGACCTGGCCTTTCACTTGATCATTAACATTCAAACCATCTGAGCTGTGGGATGCCTCCTCACACTCTTGAGAAAGCTGCACCCCTAGCATACTTTTAGAGAAAGAGCAAACAGGCTGTAAGTGAAGATCTGCCCACACCTGGGCATGTGAACCTCAACAAGCAAGGAGCCAGGACAGGTGGTGAGCACATCAGCTGGGGAGGAAGGAAGGCTTTTGTGGGTGTCAAGTACATTTGCTGCAGACCAACCCACCTTTTCAGAATTAAATCCACATCCTCTCCTGTCACAGACCCAAATACGTTTGGTCTTCCTCAAGCCTAGCTTACTTTGCTGAGATACCCTAGGCACAGAAAGAGCACAGAAAGACATGATTCTTGAAGAGGACCAAGCAAGGACTTAATAGGAATTAATCACACTTTCCCAACTAGGTCAAAAAAGCAGCACTGCCAAATTTCTGTTTAAAACCACCTCTTTCAAACTAAAAAATCAGTTATAATGAAACCAATTTAAAGTGTACAGCTATCATATGTACACACACACTACACGATGTGCCTTCTTTAAGAACATAAATAAGACCTCAGAGAAACCTTCCCCCAGTTTGAGAGGCCATCAAAATTTGGCAAGAGCTTTTTGTCAATCCCATTTCACTACTATAGTTTCATTTATTTAAGAAAGGTACATTTCTTGTACCATATGCTCTTCCAGCATCTTGCTTTCACACAAACACTTTGTCTTCTCAAACAATAGCTTCAGACTTGTATTTTTCCACTACAAACTGACACCAACCCTAAACCTGCCCCATAACTATTCAAAGACATGTAGGCACAAAAAAAGTACTGTCCCCTAAGCAGGCTGGGTGTGGTATTTGAGTGTTGTACATCCCTTCAGTTAATTTAACATTATATCTCTCTTTTCAAAGGTTCAGTAAACAAATGGCTAGGCAAGAAGATATTGAGATATTTGAAATAGGTATTCCTATTTTAAACTTTTATTTAGTGGTTTTTATTAATACATATGCTGATACACAACAATTTCTGATGCTCTAAGCAAGCATTTTCCTTTAAAACAAAGTGAAAGAAAAATCAGAAAGTAGGGTATAACCAAAAATCTAAGAACTTAGCTGTGAGCCAAAATGAAGATCCATATGTACAAGGTTAGTAACCTCAGTGAATCATCACAAAATTCAGAGTGATATCAATACCAAGTAACAGAAGTTCCTTCTGTGTATGCCCTTTTTTTTCCCCTTTCTCCAGAAGACCCATTTGTGGCTACCATATTCATTCTCCAAGACATGTCTTGTCTATTACTGTGAAATGATATGAAACTGTTCCGCAGCAGCAGACCATAGTTTTCTATAGTATTCAGAGAAATTGCACACACATTGACAGATAACACTTTTAAGAGTTTTTAAAGTAATGCCAAATCAATTATTGAGAAAAAGTCATCTGAATATTAAGAAAATAAATGTATTTACTGAGATGTGCTGAGTTTGAAACAGCCTGTTTCTCTCAAAGACCAGAAAAGAATAGCATGATTTTTAAGGCTTTTAATATTGAGTCTTAAACCTCCTTTCTATGCAACGATGCTATTTTCAACAGATTTATACATTTGTATCAACTCTTAAATACTTTTTATGTCATATTTTGCTACATTCATGGATTTTCCCCTCAAAATTTAGGGCCGTCTGCTTTTCAGTTGAAAGAGATGCAAATTTTGAGAGCAACAGAAAAGAACACAATAGAGAAGTTTAATTTCAGCTAAATGCAGTTGGCCCAGCTGACCACATTTCACAACAATATGAATGCAAATAATATATTTGCATATGTCAATAACGAGAGCCCCATGTGCTGCAGCTCTCCAGAGCCAGCCCTACTCTCTCATAAGCCGTAACACGACAGGCAGGGATTGCGAACACAAAATATTCTCTGTGCTAAAATGTCAGCCAGTCTGGTCCAGGTTTCAAACTGCAGGAATGTTTGCCTGCCTATTGTGCTGAAGAAGGTGTTTCCTTAATATTTCTACTGTAAATGGTCAATGAGGAACGCACTCCATGATGCACAGAATGCTCTCTGCGTCCTTTTATCTGGGCAGGACAGCCCATCTCCCAGAACTATTGGTTTGTTAATTCATTTAGTACAAGTAGCTCAGGAACTTGGAATAAAGTCTCCATACTCCTGACACTCTACTTCCAAATTAAGTATCAGAGAAAAAAAATTAACACTACTATTAAAAAGAAATTGAAAAGTTCCACTGGCCACAACAGGAGGGAAAACTAAAGCTTTACAGAAAGGATGTGTCAGCCATGGAGCAGGAGTGGTGTATGTGCTGTTCCCTGGAGGTACTAGTCCATTTCTTCACATTACTCCTCAAAGGCTAGCTCATTCCTTCCACGAGCTACCATGTTGGTGTGAGCAGATTAAACAGGACTCTTATTCACAGTCACGAGGCTCCTCACTGCTCTCTGATGTCAGCACAGAAGGTCAGCTGCATAATCACCAGGCAACCGAAGCTGCACTGTTATGACCAGACATCCTGTTTGCTGTGAATTCTGTTTTTAATATTTTTATGATGTTAATAACGGGAACTCCCAGTTTAACCAGTGTGCTTTGTGTTATAATTTATCTTGCACTTAATCAAAACTCACTTTATCAGAGATCCAGGTATGTACAGATTCTAGTTTTTACTGTCAGCTTTAAGCTGCCTTTCCCTCCCATACTCCTTGCTCCTGCATTTCAGGAGTTTTTAAGATTTTTCAGAAGCAAAGATAGAGGTTTTTGTAAAGATTTTAAAAGACATCCCATTTCCTAATACTAAAGCAGTGTAGTCAAATAACATTTTAGTATTTGGCTTCTGCATGGGAACCAAGACATCAGAAAAAACCACAAAACTCAAAAAACATTTTATGCAGAAATTTTCTTGAACTAGCCAGGAGGCTGTGAAGGCTGGGAATTGCTGTGCACCTTCAACACCAGTAGGGTGTTCCATCTGGGACAAAGCCTTTCTTGCCGTTTTCCTTCCCTGAAAACTTACAGTGTGGATCCCACCTGAATTCAGGATCACATCCCATACTGACTTCCCTTAAACTGTTTCTTCCTTCTCTTTGAGGTAAAAGGCAAAACAGGCATCTCTCACTGCCCTCCCCCATTTACTTATGGTGTGACTGTGAATGTTCACTGCTTCTTAGTGGACCTTCTCTTACACACACGTCAAGGTCAGCAGCTCCTGCTGAAAGGCAGTCAGCTGTCTCTTGTCCTCCCACAGTTTACCAACCATCATGTCAAGTGACATATCAACGGTTTTAATTTTAAAAGAGCTTTTTGACTGAGCATTCACATTGACTGACACAACATACTCAGTCCTTGTACCTCTCTCAGTTCAAATGTACCTTCTCCCCCTGTAGTGACTGCAGATTTCTAGAACAGATGTTACATTACACATTAAAAAACAAACAATAGAAGAAACAAAGACCCACAACAACAATGCTGAAAGAAAAATCCCTGAGCAAAAAGTGAAAAACTAGATCTTTCTTCTTTCCAGGGAGAGTGCCTTTAAAGTCTGCAAAAGACACAAGGCTGAGAGAACAAGTGTCAACTCAGAACCTCAGATGCTGATGCGTATCTTCAAACCTACCCTACCCTTGGTTTTTGCTGAAACAATCAAAAAATACTTTAAGCAATACAACTCTCTTGTTAACTCTTTTAGCAGGCATTCCTACTGAGAACGAGTATTTCGGCTTACCTCACCCAAAACACTCAGCAACCTTTAGATATTACTAATTTTTAGCTATTGCCAATCTTGTCCATACTTCAGAAACAGAAGCCTCTGCACAGACACTGCTCTCCCCAGAAACCCAGTCCAGTTTCCAAAACTGTCAGCACACTGCTGTAAAAGCATTTAATCTGGGTAAACATTTCAGAGTTGTTCTATTGCCATTTGGGTAAAGAAAATTAATAAACAAACAACCTCTCCCTAAACAAACAAAAACCACAAAAAGAAAACCACAAAAAAGCCCCCACAAACAAAAACTATCCTAGAACAGCCTACTTTGTAACAGAAAGGCGTACTTCAAAAGCATTAGTCCTCAGAAGATTCCCTTAGCATCCAAAATGACTGGGAGAGCAACTGGATGAAACTAATATATGTCCTGATTTTTTTGCCACATATAATCTCCACTTCCAAATTGTGATGCTGTTTTTATTATAGACTTTAAGTGAAGACAGCTATATGAGGTTTCATTCATATTTGAGCTAAAATGAATCTATCACATTCTTAATATAATTTCAGTTTCACAATTTTCTATGCATCCAAAAAAACACTTAAAATCCTTCATCACATTAAAACAGGCATAGTCACAAAGAATCAGGTCTCTGCAGTTTATATTATATGACAACATCATCTTCCACAAGAAGAGATGCATAATGGTACAAAAAGAAAAGAAAGAAGGACAAGCACATCTGTAGTAGCATGGAGCATGTACAAAAAATACAGTTGCTTCCCATTGATTCAATTAAACATCACAAAACAAGCAGACATTAACCTTTCACCATCTCCCTTTTTTTTCACAGGCAAACCAGAAACACCTGAGCATAACAGAGGTTTATATTAGGTAAAGCACGGGTACTCATTACAGTAGCATATCTATAAACATTCCCAGGTTAGAATTAGGATTTTCACTCTCATGATAGTGTTTTTTTGCAAAGGGAGGGAGGAAATACAAGGTTGCTGAAACTCAAGTCTTCCCTAAAAAATAAAGAGGAAAATGGTAAGGAACCAATGTAGAACGGCAGACAGATGGGATATGATGCAAGACAGGAAAGGAAAATAAAAGGACTGCATTTGCCATGTGGAGAGCCTGACTTCATGATTATGTCACTCTATCTTTCATTTCCCTCTAAGCACCCAGTGATGCTAATCCTGACATCAGGAAGTGATTAATCCAGCAGGAACCATGAAGAAGACTCAAGTGTAGATGGATAACTGCCAGAATTTTTAACACAGTTTTCTCTAATCACATATTGATCTAAACTTGTCAAATAAACAGTTATTTTCAAAGCACAACAGAATTTTGAATTGAAAAAAAAAAGTGGCATTTGAGGGGTCACTTCAATGTTTAACAGAGATTTCTTCCTGGAGTGGCATGGGACAAGGTTTATGCCATGATTCTCATTCATGCTATAACCCAAAATACTAGCAAAAATATCTGCAGCACCCTGCCATAAAGAATAACAGCAATATAGATATAAATAAGGTCATGGAAATGAATACCAAGTACTTTTGGTCATTGCCACACCACAGAAGATGTTTGCCAAAGTATTTAAAAGTACGGTAAAAATACAACTGAACAGAAAAAACCCGAAACCAAACTCCAAAATATTGCCTGGTTGAAATACACGGAATAGTTGCATGAAGGTTCAGGTGTTCAGAAAAAAAAAGGAAAGCCCTTTTTGAGGTGAAATCCTCAAACAAGGGTAACTCACAAAAAGAAGTTTGAGGGAAGGGTGTTTTTTATTTTAACCATATAAAGGCTATCTTTATATCTATGTCCCTTCGAGTCATGTAAGTAAGAACCCATTACATCCTGGATATACTTTTTACCAGTGATTGCTTCCCTGTTGCCTGTTTTGTTAGTCACATGCTTCATAAAAACTTCACAAATAATTCTTGTCTTGTAACCATGCCTAATTTAATATGAAAGTCAGAATTTCAGCTCAAACCCTCAGGGAAACTCAGCTGGATTTACTGTAAATCTTTGCCAGTGCTTTGGAAAGAGTCCACACGGCGAAACACCCACCCAGTCCACTCTTAACTAAGCCAAGATGGCAATAAATTCAATAAACTGGGAAAAGAAAAGGCACTTGCACTATAAGATGGCTTCCAAAACAGGAAGGACATCTTCAACTGGACATTCTTTTCATATATCTTTCAATTCCCATCCCCCAACTCCTAACATTAAAATCAAATGCAATATAAGTAGACAAATTCTCTCTAACTGTAACTTAAAGCAGCTTTACTTCTGTGTCCTGTTCTGGAGTGCTTTACAGGCCACTAGTGGGGTTGTTTGTAAAAGTCCCACAGAAATAGAACCCAGAAGTGGAAAATGCAGGTACTTGCTGGGGAGGTTGAACACAAACCAAAAACCTTGAGCTTTACCTCTCCTTCTAGATTTACAGAATCACAGCTGACTCTGAGCTAGAAGAGACCCACAAGGACTGAGTCCAACCCCTGGCCCTGCACAGCACCATCCCCAAGAGTCACACCATGTGCCTGAGAGCATTGTCCAAACGCTTCTTGAACTCTGTCAGCTTCGGTGCTGTGACCACTTCCCTGGGGAGCCTGTTCCAGGGCCCAAGCACCCTCCGGGTGAAGAACCTTTTTCTAATATCCAACCTAAACCTCGCTGACACAACTTCAGGCCGTTCCCTCGGGTCCTGTCACTGGGCACCACAGAGGAGAGATCAGTGCCTGCCCCTCCTCTTACCCTCACAAGGAAGTTGTAACTGCAGTGAGATCTCCCCTCAGCTCCTTTTCTCCAGGCTGAACAGACCAGGTGCCCTCAGCTGCTTCTCATATAGCAAAACTGCCTCAGCACTCGAGGTGAGGCCACCACAGCTCAGAGCAGAGCGAGACAATTCCCTACCCTTGCCCAGCTGGCGATGCTGTGCCTGATGAACCCCAAGACACAGTCGGCCTTCCTGGCCAACCTATCCTTTCCTTTCTACCTTTCCTATGCATACCTAGATCTCCTCAGACAACACAAGAGTAGCAATGAGCATTGTGAAATCTCAAGGATATTATTTGTGTTGATAGTAATTGGTCACTTCACACGTTGTGACTTTGAAATTTATTAAAATTGTAAATATAATTAGAATCACAATAATGAAGGTGATGGTATATTGATCCAACTTCTCTCATTTTCCAGTTTTTCCTCTGGTAATTAATACTGAGGTATTCTGTTGGGAGGTTTATTTAGTATCTGTAAATAAGTAATCCAGAGTTCGTGTTTCAGCATCCACAATCAGATTTTTATAAACTTTAACAGATACTCACAATGTTCTGGCCAAGTAAAACTCACTAGTCTTCCAAAGTAACTCTTCCACAGCAGATTTGTTGAGTCATAAGAGATTTCTGTTCTGTCATAAAAAGACATTTTTATAACACTTTATGCATTTGACTTATTTAAGTTTTGATGGTAGTAGAAACATTCAGATCAGGATGACTTAAGCTGAAAAGCCCCAGCTTCTCACTGATGAAAGGAATACAGTCAAACACTGAGTAGCATATGATTTGGAAACATCAAGTTGCATTGCACCACAGATACGATAGTGAAAAGCTTATATGTAGCCCAAAGAACACAATTCCCTTACTTGAAACCATCAGTCATTGCTCTAACACCAGCAACAACAACCAAAAACTCCATGAACTCTCACATTTACCAAACCCAGTATGTTTTATAAATATTAACTTAGTGTCACAAGTAACAAAACACTTAGATAAGAATATTTTTAGCTTTCAAAGATGCAGAACTTGAAACTGCTTACCCTCTCTACATAGCACAGCTCATTTCTGTGGTAGAAGGATAGTAAGATTCAGTAATTCAGCAGCCTGTGCATGGTTAAGGCAGCATCTCTGTACAAGTTTCACAGATTTTAATGCTGTAAATGGAATGAGGAGCAATGGTAGGTCCTAGAGAAACACACTGATGCACTCAAATTTCTCTTTATTTTAGAAAGAGGGACACATAAACTAAAACAGCAGGAACTCCATGATGGAGGTGTAAAGATGCACTGGGAGCAATAGCTCACTTCTCAGCTGAATGTGTAAATGGAAAATAAGCAGGATACAAGCTAAAAAGGAAACCAGAATTACTGACTCTTAACAGCTCAGCCATCTTTCTGTCACAGCAAATGTGATGTCATAAAGACAACACAATTACAGAGCAAGAAAGTGACCTTTGCACACAATCTTATACATGCTCTTTTACACATGCAGACTAGACAGCAATAAATCCAACCAGTTTGTGGTTTAGGCACACTATGAGAAGAATCATGGATACAATGGGTAGCGCTTTCTTCTATACTCAAACAGTTAACGTATGAAAATCCAGTGCAAGTTGAAGTTTCTGAGTACTTTCGTAAAAAAAACCAACAACACAGGCATCAAAATGAAACAAAAAACTTCTAACATATGGCACTATTGAAGAGTAAACAGCACTGCTTTCAGGCCTAGCCAAGGGATTACTGTTACATAGGGAAATCAAGGTTGACTTTTAAAAATCTAAAAATAATTCTAAGAATGCTTCCTGCCTCAATGGTCTGGACAAGAGAAAACAAATGAAAAGACTTAGCATCTACATGCCATCTAGGTCATTGGTATTACACAACCTTCCTTTTTAAAAACACTTCAAACAAATTCCTATATGGGATATTCACAGGCTTTAACTGATTAAAAACAAGTGCAAGATACAAAGATACCCTCTGGAAGTACAAAATGGGTTATTTTCAGAAAAAGTCCCTGTCTTCCTGATGAAGCAAAAGAAAATCTGATCATCTGACCAGATACTTTCAATTAAATATAACTCATTAAATATTTACTTACATGCCACTTTATACCAGAAGGCTGGATAACTACACAAGACATTCACACAAGACACGTAACTCTACGTCATTTCTGTCTTGTGTAGTTGCGAAGCAACACACACCACTAGGATAAATACACCTCTGTAGCAAAGGATTCTGTATGCTACTTTATCATAGGTTCCAACTCTATACTACCTCCAAGTTAATAAAACAGGAGCAGACTTGCCATCATACCTCTTCCTATGCTGTGAAGACACAACACACAGGCACATTTCTGACTTCTGGCTGTTACCGTGCGCTCCAACACCTTATCACATCATGCCTGAAAGTTGTACAGTCAAAATTTTTTGCACTGAAAAAACCCATGATTTAGCAAGCTTTTATTATTATTCTATTCTCCTTTTGCGTTAAAGGTTACAGGTTGCATACACACATTCAAACAGTCAAAGGCAAAAAGGTAAATAGTTGTCCATTAAATTATTACTTTTTAAAACAGACTCAAAGCCAACACCTATAACTGATACTTATAATCTAAAACCACTATAGCTGTAATTCATCACTAGAAAGTATGTTCTATTACAATATAAATGCTGATAAAATGAATCCTCCCATACTCAAGATCACCTTTTCAATTACACTGCTATATGCATTGAGCCTTTCACAGTACTGCGGAAATGAAGTCACAGACATAGCTTCTGTTCTGATCTATGCTGCAGGTTAAAATATCACCAACCTCTACATATTTTGGTGCAGAGAGGACTAACTGCTTCATGGAAGAATGAGTAGCTCAATTCTTATCTATAATATAGACAGCCCTCAAGTGAAGGGTTGTGTTGGGCTATGAAACTTGACTTCATTTCCTTGCCGTGCCCAGCTGTCTTAAGTATCTGCAGACAAGCTACCCATGCTTTAGATTATGACCTGTAAAATCAAGATAAACATTCTAACTTCAGTTCTGAAGGACAGAGACTTTTAGGAGATGTTACATGTTTTTGAGGTATCTCACGCTATGGTAATTAGGTCCTTATATAAAAAGTACTTGGCAATTGTTTAGTAAAAGACATTTTGTAAACACTGAGTTGCATTAAAACTGTACCTCCACAATACTAGGTAGTATCTTTTGAGATGTCTTGAATCTCTCAGCTACTTTTTTGCAACTCTGAGCTTCTGTAAAATTAGGGGCAATGCATTTAGTACAGACAAGAATTTTGCTGTCAGATACATCTCCTATGATAAACAAGCATAGCAGTTTTTCAAGTAAGAGCAAATCTTTAATTCCTTGAAAAATATTACACGCTGCAAAATAAGGGTGTGTATTAAAACGAAAGTATGATATATGATTATACTGACTGGGAAGGGATTCAAAATGCACCTTCCTTTCACATATTCCCTTCTATAAAACCAGGTAAGCTGAAATCACTTTCCCTGGCTTCCCAAACTCTTCAAGCAATCACTTGTTCTAAATACGAACACCTGTGTTGCTTGTGTTCCACAATGGATAAAATTCAAACTTTTTTACTTCCTTCTGGAAGCATTTGAAAACCTAGGAGGTTTACTCAGGGTAACACCTGCTGTCAAAAAATAGGCCATATTTATCAAGCCACAGTGAAGGTAAATTTGGGGATAAACTGAGAATTCCATCTTGTATGAACTGGCATACACTCAGAATGGAACGTACTTTTGCTTTAACAAGCTGTCTCTCTTTAACAAGCAAAAGAGGAGAGAGGAAATTGCAGGACATGAAAGGAAACTGAGCTTTAGACAAATTAATTATACAGTTATTGTCCCTCAAATATTATCTGCCCTCTCCCAAAGGTGTCATCTATACTTAAGATATAAATATACAGATAAATAGATATATTTAAAAATATTAACAAATATCTTCCAGTAGAAAACTCTCTGTGCAATTGGGAGAAATCAAATCTCCTCTTCAGTGAGGAAGTGGTCACTTGGAAAGTAGATCTTGAAAATGAATGACTAAGGCCTGGTTCAGCAAAGCATTTTAATGTATTAATAGCTTCACCATGGTTGTCAGAAGTATAGCCAAAACACAGAGAAATTGAGTTAAACAAAAACAAGACAACCATAGTTACTGCATAACTGGCACTACACATGTCATTTTTTTCTTTGAAATAAACAGGATCTTGAGCATGGAAACATTTAATACTCTCTTTGTGTATTTAATTTCCTTGAGAAATATAGATGAAAGAACATAAGAAAGACCCTCATCAGTCTTCCATGCTAAGTCCTAAGACCCTTTTTTTCTCAAGTATTTCTATTACAAGTGAAGAAGGAAAACAACTGTAAGGCAAATTTATTACGTGGTGTCCAGCACATTTAGAGCATGCAGCCTGAAGAGTATGCAGAATAGTTCATAAAACCAAAACATTAAATTTTTAAAAAAGCAAAAGTTATGAAATCCAATTTCAGCAAGGAGCTTGTGTCTCCTGACCAAACCATCTCATAGGCTCAAAGTGGCAACAAAAATGGTTCCTGTGGTTGGGATAGTCATAGCATCTTCCTCCCTACACATCTGTTAGGATTACCAGAAACGATGGAGCTCACACATCTGCATTGCTTTTTTGTGGGCTTTCTCCACAGCACCTTTTACAGGAACATGGTTGATTTAGAGCTCTCACACCTTTAATTGAAAATGCCCAATGAATGCCTAAATTTAAGGCAGAAGAGAGAAAAATATATCCAGAGCAACATAATTGCCTAAGCTTCCTTTTCATCAGCTATTTTTCCAAGTAAAAATAAAAGCTTTTCTTGAAAAATCATTATGACCTCTAACACAGGAGGACAAAAAAAAAAACCCTGTAGCTAATTAAGCAAATTGTCACTGGCAATAATTTTTAATAAAAACCATGGAAAATTTAAGTGTGTATATATATATATATAAATATATATATACATGGTACTGTTGAGAAGTAGTCTAGTTTCAAATGGTGGTATAGGTTTCACAAAACCTGCATGTGAAGCATCTGACGAGGTGAGTTAGACAATTGTGATCAGTCACTTAAGTTTGTGCCCACATGAAAAGTAACACAAGAAAATATATGCAGCACAGACCAAATGAGTACAGTACAACTTACATACCTTTAGGAATTCAATCCTGTCCATTTAGTTCAAGCAACAAAGAACGTATTTGCTTTCAACTGTAAGCTACCTTCCTGCTCTAAAAGAGCTTCTTAGGGGACTCCAGGAGGACAGAATGACAGTATTTTAAGCTGTACCCATGACTACTTTTAGTACTGTGGCCATGAAAAAGCAGATTAAGAACTACCAAAACCTTTTTAACAGGTTTTGTAAAAGGCCTAGCCTTTACCTTCTGTGCTCATACATTTCTTTAAATAACAATGTCTGCACTTACAGACTACTATACAAGTGCTTTCACTATATAGCATAATCCAAACTGAAAATAGACATACAATGAGGACAATAGCTAACATCAGTCATTAAAAAATAGTTAAGCCTATTTCTGACAATGCGTAATAAATATAAGACTGAAATAAAACACATGTAAGACTGAAATAAAGCACACATTTGAGCCAGCAGACCAATAAGACTCCTTCGGAGTCATTATATTCAATCACATCAAGAAGAACCTGGGGACATTAAAATCAAGTAGATTATTCAGCTGGCATGCACAGTTGTACATTTTCAGCTAATAAAAAATCCATAGGAAAAATCTGTAGGAGAAAACTTATGGAGTGTTTGAATGCAGTGTACTACTTTTTCCCAAATGTGGTATGCTGCTCCAGTTGCAAATGCCCTGACAGTGACAGCCTTCTTTCTGCTCCCAGAACTCACTACATCACCACTCAGAATTTGCTGTATAAACACTGGTGGGGGCACACATTTGAGAAGTATTAAAAACAATCAAATGCTTTTTGTGGTTTTTTTCTATTTTGGAAAGAATAAAACTGTTCTCACATTTTCCATTTCCTGTTTTACTTAAGACAAAACTTTTTTTTAAAAGCTAAGGTATGAATGATCATGTTTCAACCACCAAAAATAGGGCTTTATAACTAGAAACAACAGCAGACTGAAAAAGTTGGTGGCAATAGTCAATCCCAGTAATGTAGTTCATCTAGATAGCATCACATGATAACATACACAAACATCACCTTATTAAAATGCCTCTAGTGAGACTGATAGCCAAACAGGGCTCCATCACAGATGTGTAACTAATTCTTCCTACAAATCAAATAAAATAAACCTGTCTACTAAAACTGCCTTTTTACAACTTTCTAGACAAACCTTGTGTTTTACAACAAAGTGGCATTAATCTACCATTGCACAGGATGGTTGTTTGCTTGGACAACTATCATTAACAGTGATGTAAATATCTGCAAACTTTAAACTATTTCAACACATAGCCATGCTGGCCTGAGATCTCCTAATTTAGAAATGGTCATCTCAGAGTCAGAAAGGGAGCAAAAGCATTAGCATATGCATGGTGATAAGTTGCCTCATTGATCTAAAAATGTGGCCTTAATGCGGCCTAATGAGAACATTCACTTTTTGACAACTTAATATCCATCTGCGAGGCTCAATATGAAATGCAATACAATTCCTTGCTCAGAGAGATGGGTGCTATTAAAAAGAAAACTATAATTCTGGCACACCACTACTGCAAATAAGATACAGCTGATACTGTGGTCAGAACTGGACTATTAAAAAAAAATATCGCTAAACCAAAAATTTCACTCTTGTTTGTTTGGGTTTTTTTACACACATAGTATTTTCTTATTCTATTAAATGTTTCTTAAGTGAATTCTGAAGCAGCACTATCCTAAAAAAAAACCAGTTCTTTAGAACTGCACAATTAAAAAGTTTCCAAACAATTCACAAATACAGATATTTTTATGGGGATGGAGAACTAAATACTAAAAATTCTTAGTTCCAATGGCCTGAAATTATATTCATATGCACTCAGAAAAAAAGCTTTTAAATGACAGGGTCTATTTCCCAGACAGCTTAACAGCATTTACTGCAAATCAGACCTTGTACATGAGCTGGGTAAAATTTTCCATTCAAATTTCTGAATAAGAAAGGAATTAAATGTTTTCTGTAAGAAGTGAAGGCCAGTTTACAGGGTTCCTAGAAAGTTCTGTGAAATTAACAGTATTTGGTACAGCAAATAACACCACTGAAGCCTCTCTGAATAACAATTTAGCACTTTTCACCATGTTTCTTTTAGTTGTTAAGCAGTGCACAAGCTCAAGAGATTATTTCAGATTTGATCCTTGCTTTGATCCTTAGTTTGGTAGATTCAAGTAAAAATACTCATTCTGAGAAACAAAAAATACATGCCAATTAAAGACTTAATGTAATTTTTATGCCTTATACGTTAATAGTCTTTACTTTAATTAGCAGAAGCCCACCATCCTGAATAAATCTTCTAGTTAACTAAGAGCTCTTTTATACCACACTGTATTTTTTTATCAGTATTTTTTATGAGACTTCAAAATATTTTCTACTTACAGTAAAACAAGACAACTCATTTTAGAGAATTACAAGATTTGTTTCCTGTGTTTCACTTATACTGGTGAATTCATTGTTAAAGGACAAAGACTTACAGCATTTAGCATCAGTCATGTATATCACAACTGGTTTGGGTTTTTTATTTTTTATTAGAAACTTAACAGCTATATCAACAAAGTCATTTTTGCTCAGGTTATTAGCAGAGCTTAAATACTGACAACTGTAAATCTCTCGAGTGACACAGGGATCAATAGCAACAACCAGCAGGAAAAAAATCAAAGACAATCACATTGCTAGTAAACGTAGCAGACAAACTTTAAATACAAGAAAACAGTGTTTCTGAGAAAGCAGCAGAAATTATTCTGGAAAAGTTGAATCACTCTCCAAAGTTTCAGTACATAATTAAACTACAACTGAAACAGTCAAATGCAATTTTGATCATTTGCAGGAAACATGTTCCTTATCTAGTATGCATATACACGCATACATATTTCAGTGTTTTTCCTAGATCCTGTGTATCCTTGTTATCTCATCTGATGACACTTTTTATACCACCAGAATATTTTCAAACAAGCCATTATGTTTTAACACTGAACGTCATGTAAAACTGAATTAGTCTTCTAATGAAAAGATGTTTCTCCACAAATTCCACAGTAGATACAGGTCACATGCCACAATTCCACTTGTCTGACTAGAAGTTCATTTTCTTCTGCCTAACACAGATAGGATAATGGAATCTTTTTTTTTCAAGCAGACACAGTCAACTATTAAAACAAACATCATCACCATAACACCACCACCTAACCATTCTATCACACTCTTCATTATAAAACAACACTTATTTTAACCAAGTAATTCTTATCAACTCTGTTGCACCGTCTCTAAATTTCACACATGAACAGCATTCTATATTGATACACATACTGACGCCTAAACGTGCTGACCAGACAAAGGACAACATGAAGAGACAGCATAATATTAAATGAGGAGTAAAAAATGTACAAGAATAGAAAGGATGACAAAAGTAGAAATGCAAAGGGTGAATGTGTTTAAACTTGTGTATGTGCGCACATATTGTAAGAAGAGTAGCTACAGAGAACTATAAGCAGAAAACACAGTGAGCAAAAGGTAACTTTTTTCCAAATTTTCAACTTCTTTTTCCATTTTTTTCAAACAGATAGAGTGACTGAAAGTAAACAGAAAGGAGCGAACAGTACCGAAGATAACCAAATGAGTCAAAAGAAGACAGGGAAAGACACAAGATGTGAAAAAGAAGTAGGAAAGAAAAAATTGGCACAAAAGGTGTTAAGAAAACATAAGAAGTTCCAGAGCCAGAACAGCAAAAAGGTTAGAAATTTTAAAAAGCTTAAAAACAGACAAAAAAAAAAAAAAAAAAAAAAAAAAAAAAAAAAAAAAAAAAAAAAAAAGAAGAAGAGCAAAAGTATGAGAACCCTCAGCTATTCAGCTAGAAGTCTTTCTCACCCACTGATTCTGTTCCACTGCTGTAATCCACCATGTGGATCCACACTGGGAAGCAGCACCACACCTTTCTACACAAGCTTCCCCACTGGTTCCCCTTGAGCACAGTTAACACTACAGTCATGTAGTTTTTATCCAGCACATGGTATCCTCAAATGTTTTTTAAATAAGTATAAGCATATGTAAAGTCAGATCCTACAAACTTAACTGTTTAGAAGACAACTTTTTTCAAGAAGCAATCCCCCAGCAGTTGTCAGCAACCTTTCCTTCACAATTCTGTTTCACTTATCCCATACACTTTTCTGTCCTAGATTTTGTACTGGGAAGCTGTAGTTGCTTTGATATGGTGGTGTCTCAGTACAGCAGAGTCATCCACCTTGTATTAGAAATAGGACTTCCCATCACAAAGAAGAAAAATGATAGAGGAAAATCGGACAGCACAGGCACATGAAAGTTTAGAAGCTACATATAAAAAGTTACTGCTGGTTTTGAAAGTTTAGAAGCTACATTTAATAAGGTGATGCTTGTTTTGAAAGGATAAGTAAGATCAAAGCAAAGCTCAGTTTTCTATATGTAGCAAAATACATCAGTATCCGTATTTTAATCACAGTTGTAATATGAACTGGTACCGACTCTTCGACTTCTCTGTTTATTATTGCTTGCCTTCTCACCTCCCTCTTCTCCCTCCACACCTTTATTTCCACTTCTCTGCTATCTTCAGTGCTGCCTTACTTTTCCATTACATGCTTTTCTCTTTCTTGTTCTCTTATCTCTGAAGATACTTTAACTGCTGTACCAATGCCATTTCTTCTATAAGCTAATGTGGACACAACTAAAAATCAAGGCTTCTCATGAAACAGAGGTTAGCACCACCTACACTGAGTAGGAATTGCACTGGTAATTCAAGGTTGGAAACCTAGTGCAACCAACTCTGAAACCAAGTAATAAAGCTCTGCTAGAACCAGGGAGATCCCTTACGCTTTTTCTCTTCTATTCTCTTATCTGTTACTGTATTGGAAAAGTCACCATTGCAATGGCCAGACTTCTAGGCAACATAAAGAATTCCAACCTCAGTGAATAGTCAATGGTTTAGCATCAAATACAAGATTTACACCTCTTCCTTCCCATGTGGTTAAGTACCCTGCAAATGCAGTGCTGTGAATCTGCATTGGATCGCCATGAATTATTAATACTTGTAGATATCAGAAGACAATGGTTATGCTTGCCCTCAATTTTAAGTCATATGTCTACTCACAGACCTTGCTCTAGAATTACTGTTTGAAAAATCAATGAGTATATCTTATGTTTACACATCAGGTTTTGCATTTCTAACCCAGCAAGGTACATGCTGAAGTTATCGCTCACAAAATGTGGAGCACTTGGAGAACAACATCCTCAGCAGAAAAGGTTTATCAGAACAGAGCGATTTCACATTAATGAAACTTTCCCCTGTAAAAAGAGATTAGGATTGGTATAACAGCATAAGGCACTTTTAAACCTACTGTTCAGGCGTAACAAGGGATCTACTTTGCACTATTTCAAAATTGCTTCAAAATGCATGCAGACTGGTTTGTACTAGGGTTATTTGTACTATCAATGCATTTTGCTCACAAATTTCCAAGGCAATACAATTTTTAGCTTAAAAAGATCTTCTTCATTTTAGCATAAAATAATTGTAAATACAAATGCTACACATACACACAAACACGCATTCACATACAGAAATATAAACAGAAATGGAATTATCTGGTGAAACAGTTTATACTATCTCTATTTAGATCACACCATTCTAAAGCACATCAACACATAACATCTTTCCTAAATGATGTATTCCAGTTAAAAAATAAAAGTAGTGAATTAAAGGATGCTATTCCGTGGTTTTTAGCTAACCATGGAGCTGGTAAATCATCCACCCACAGCAATGCACTTTGTGGACACTTGTCATATACTTGCAATGCCCATACTAAGGCAACATATCCCAGGAGCTGGCAGCCATGCTATCAGGAAGAATTTGGCTACAGAAACAACAATGATTCATCATGCATTTTAGAAGCACTGTCGAAACAGCAAACCAACACACTACTATTTTAATCCTTTAAATATAACAAGAGATTTAAAATACAATCATAAATTTGTTTTCAAAACCAAAACAAGCAAAAAAAAATCACAGTTCTAATAATGCATTTGGAAACGCATCTTTATTCACCTTTTTCTCCCTCAAGAGACAGAAAACAACCGTTTAGTATCAGCTAACTACTTATCTCTCTACATTGCAATTTAAATGGTCAACTCAACCTTATAGAACAGCTCTTTCACAACAGCTTAATCAAAATTCATTGGTTTAAAAACAGTTTCAATTTGGTTGTATTCAGGTTTATTAATCCTCTGTAGTATTTTTTAAAACAATCATGACATTTTCATTAACTGAAATCTATACTACAAATACATGATTTTCAAACTCACCCTCTAAATGAAGAGTCAACAACATAGTCTAAATATTTGTTTCAACATGCACATCACATCTATTACTGTCCCAGTATCTACCATGAAAACTGTCTCTCACCTACCAGTATCTGAAAAAAGTGCTTCAGGTCCTGTCAAAAGCTCTCAAGAGCTATATTTCTCTGATGAAACACCCTTCTGTTTCTTCCTGAGAATGTCCCAGTTAAATACAAATATAGGAAAATTTTGTCTTCTTAATACAGACATCTAAAAAGGTTATTAATTTCTTGCCATTTTAACTACATAGTGACTCTGAAACTTCATCTGTCACACTCATTTACTACCATCTCGTCGAAGACACTAAGTAACATCTCTACCAAGCTTAAGAAGGCGTAATCAGAAAGCATTTTGGATCTGCTGCCCTTTGTCCCATTACACAAACTGACATCATGATTGCTTACCTGCTGGAAAACAACTTCATTCTGCTTCCTTTTCTTTTTGCTGCTTTTTCTGATTCTCCGGTTTGTCTGAATCCATTTTGTGACCTGGAGTTCAAAATCATGGTGATTTTTTAGGTAGAAGATGCAACCTGATTGTAGTTACTCAGCATTAGTAAAAAGCTATAAAGACACTCAAGACAACTTTTTTCATTGCTTCATTGGAAAGGAAAAAGCACTTTTCCCTTCTAAAGTGATGTGGTCTTAGGTAATGTGGTTATTACTTGTACATGATCAAAGTGTGAGGTGATATTCTTCATCTTAGAGCTTTTGGTTTAAGGGGTTTTGCACAAAGAACATTTTGATGTCAGACCAGGTTGCCAAACGGAAAGTTATCACTGCAGTGTGAAAAACTCCTGGGAAAAACCTCTGCACTTTATCCCTTACACCTTCTATTTCAAGTAAGAGAATTATTTCCAGCCACCCACTCGAACACTGTTCCAGACTACCAACGCCAAATTCGGATGGCATGGTTGTTATTATTTAATAAAGTAATAACACTTGGTGGGGATTTTTTTCCCTATATTAATATTTTTATTCTTACTACGAAAGCAATTATTTTTAAAAGCAAAAGCGTGGCAGGGTGGGGATGGTGCGTCAGGTAGAAAACTCCAGGAGCAGATTTGCAAGGGCAAGAAGCGGGTGCAATGTAACAGCTGCGAAAGGTTTCCTCCTCACCTCGCCGCTCACTTGCTGGACGAGCTGACACTCCTTCCACGTTTCTCCCTCCTCCAGCAGGGGCTACACGGGGGAGAAAGCGCACCATGAGGCGGGATCGCCCGCGGAGGATCCGCGATGCTCTCCGTTCCCCGCGGCCTGGAGACGGCAGGCGCGGGGGAAGCGAGGTCCGACCGCCGCCAGCTCCGCAGCCGCGCCCGCTCCTTTTCCGCCTCGTCCCGTTCCGTCCCACGCCATCCCGCCGTTCTCGGGCTCGGCAGCGGCACACCGCAGCCCTCGGTAGGAAATGAAACACCTCCGCAGGGTCCCCCGCCCCCGTGCTCCGGCCCCCGGAGCCTCGCGGAGAGGAGGAGCCTGCCTTAAAGACGTCAGGGCCGGTCGGCTCCGGGGCGGCCCGGCCGGGGCACCGCGCCTGAGACATCCCCAGCGGGCAGCCGCGGGCCCGGCTCGGCTCGGCCCGGCCGCTGTGGGTGCTGCGCCAATCCGCGCTCCCTCCGACAGCGTCGCCGATGGGACGGCCCTTCCTCACCTCCACATGCATGCTCCTCACGGATTGCAGCCTGATTAGAGATACGCTCTCTCTTCAAGACCCTTACTACGGAAGCCGCTTTCCTACGAACCTTCCTACAAACATGCTCTGTCACAGGTCTTGACGGACAGAGGACAGGCCTAGTGGGGATAGTTCAAGAAAGTATCATCACCGTTACTTGTTTTAACACTGGCCTTGGTACTTGCTCACACTTCCAGAATTCAACTACTAAACTACCTTGGAGGGTCTGAAATGCATCTTAAAAGCAATATCCAAAGCAGTTTTTTAGGTATACTGCAGCACAGCAAGCCCTTTACTGAAGCCTCGGCTAAAGGACTTATTTATTCAACAAGATGCTGCGAGCAGGTGATTAAGTTTCAGCGTGGGACTTCATCAGGTATTTTTGCACCCTGAGAAGAGGACAGTCGAACTCCAGCATGTTGGGAGATACTCACGTTACATCAACCATGCAAAATCTGAATACTATAAATTCCTAAGTTAGGATTTTATCAAGTGCTTTTGTGTTTGTATTTAAAAATCAACAAGCGTAAAGGATAGAGTACATCATAGCTATAGTTAAAATGATGCTACTATGGTATTGTCGGTATTTTAAAAATTATTCATAGTCTTTAGAAAATTATTCATACTCTTATACTGTATATTGCTATATTCCCTGAAACCTTCAAAAGGAAATTTGTGCTCTAGCAAAAGAATAGGGCACATTAAAGCATGTAAGCAAACCCTCAATACATAGAACTAGACTGACTCTGTAAACAGATTTAAGTAAATAAAGGTAGATCCAATAAGTGTGTATTAAATCTTGAGAGTATCCCTTTATCATATAAAAAAAAAATCTCTCCTGGCCTTTTTGTTTTACTGCCACAACATCCTTCTTTCAAGATCAAAAGCTTTAGATCAAAGCCAAGATCAAACTCAATGCTTTAAATAGAAGCAACCCCACTAAGACACATTAAATAAAGACAAACTTTTCAACAGAGATATCACAATAGAAAATCTTACTGTAGTTTTTTATTTCACACTTACAACAGGTCTACTTGAAACTAGTGTCAACAACATCTTTATTTTGTAAAGCCACAGCAGATTTTTCTACTAAATGGTAATTCTGAAAGTGCCTACAAATTGACTCTTGAACTGAGCATATTTAAACAAAGAAGAAAGAACAGAACATAGTTCAAAGGGAATGACCAAAAAATTATGTTAATGGCAAACACAAATTAATGCAACTACTTAAACAGTATTTCCTTGGATCAGTTAACAGATTAGACTACTTCCCACAGAAGTAGTTATGGGAAACACTGGACCATAGAAACAATGAAACCTATTTATACTTTAAGTCCTTTAAAGTACTGCACTTTCTTTCCTGTCAAATGTTTAGAGAAAACTGCAGGGGGAAAGGTTACCACAGACATTGATTTTCAGACCTGCAAATTCTGAGGCTGATTTGGGATGAAATCCACAAACACACAAACATACTGTGTGTTCAAATTCAGAGAAGGCTCCTGTTTTGTTGTCAGTAGCTGCACAGCAGAGAAGGAAATTCAAGAGGAATTGTTACTGACTTTTTATGGTAATATATCTTGTGGAGCCAACACCTGGGGTTCCCTGGCGCTGATTGCTGTGCACATCCTAACTTGAACATTCACCTACTCTTAAAATGATAGTACTGCAGTGTAAGGTAGGAGCCAACTTACCCACACAGATAGCCTGAAGAAGACAAAAAGCAGTGACAGAAACAGGATGGGCTTAACAAGTGGTGGTCACAGCACACTGGCTGTGCAGTCAACTGTTATCTCCATTTATTGATGTGTCGAGAAGATTTAGCTCATAGCCAGAGCAGGAACTTTTGCTGGGAGTGGAAGAGAAAGCAGGGAAGATAGAGAGGAAAAGAAAAAGGAGGAAGACAAAAAGAAAAGAGGAGCCGTGAAAGAGGAGGGAACAAGGGAAAGAAAGTGAGGGGAGGAAAGATGTTCTTGAGAACATTTTGCCTCCTACTGTATTCCTCCGTACTTGAAAAGCTAACTTACGCCACATAAAAGGGTGATGGCGCACCCAATTTAAAATGGGAATGACTGCATTACCCTCCATCAACAGTCCTTTTTGCTGTCCACATGACACTGGCTGTCATATTGGAATCTTTTCATGATAGAAATTTAGAGATTAGTCCATCCTCCATGTCCTTCTTTACTTGGGAAGACTGTCTGTTCAGAGACTGCTAATGGATCTGTCCTATAGAACAGTTAAGATTGGGAACAAGCACTTACACATGTCAAAACATGTTAGGATCCCTCATTCTTGCAGCAGCAGGATTAAATATAACTGAGTTTTGAAAAACTGGGGGAGGAAAAACTTTTTTTGAAAAACTTTCTACCAACTGGGTGAAGATAGACCTAATATCCTGGTAAATAACTTAGGCAAAGATTTACACCAGCTCTTACTCAAGTCAGACCAGATCCCAAGCACACAATGAACATGCAGAATCATACACACCCTGGAAAACAAGAGGATATTTTTGCAACAAACAACTCTTTCATTTTACATTGAAACAGAAACTGTTTTTAAACTGTTCTGTCTGTGACTGCTACTAATGATATTTTGTAACTCAGTGAAAAACTAGAATCATGACCTTTTCCTTTGCATAGGTTGCCTATAACTTCAGCTCCTCTGTGCTATTCTTATACAAAACCAACCAATATTGATAAACTAAGAAGGTAGTTTTACCTAAGGTGAACACTGAATCAATACCATTTTGTTGGTTTTCCAACAGTCCTCAGATACTGGAAGGCAAAAAGAAAAAATGGAAAATGCAGGAATAAAAATCTTTACTGTAAATGAATTTCTGAAGAGCTCCTGCAAAGTAGAGGAAATTGACAACTAATGCAGTCAAGTCATTTTCCAGCCTCTCATTTCTAGAATCTCAGTTACTGAATTTTACACGACACATACACCTTGACATTTATATATTCAGATCTACATGGACACCAGCAACCACACAGAGAAGTCGTTTTCTCCTACAAGATGTAGCTAACTTCACCAGTATACAAATCACAATTTTGTACCTTTCTACACATTCCCATTTAACAGAAAACAAAATACAGATTCCCCCCACCAGTTTCATCCTACCATACTAGAATGACACAGCCTACTTTCACAGGCTGATGCCATCATCACAGTGATATCAGAAAAGGATAATTTATAGGAACTATGATCAAGTGCAGGATATACAACTGTTTTCCTGCCATACAGATTTATACGGGAAAAAAGTACAGTAGTTTAAGTTAGAAAATCAGCTTACTTGTAAACTAAAAATACAATGCGCACTCACAATAGTCTGTGTAACCTGAAAATTGTTTCAGCAGAAAAGATGTGGCTTGTAAAAAGGTTCAGAAAATGAAAATACAAAAAAGTATTTTATCCAGTAGCTCACTAGATGATTAAGCATGGCTTGAAACATTTGACTGGGAAATGATTGCAAGGATTTTAAAACACTACAGCTACCAGGACTTTGGAGAGAGACTAAGGAGGCAGTGAGCTACATCTGAAAATGACAAGATGGCTGGTGCATCCAGATTGCAAGAAACATATCAGCACAAGATAAAAATTACTGAAAAAGAAATCCAGCCCAGAATGTGTTCCTGTTAGAACAGCAAGTTCTCCAACTGATTTTGTGCAGTTTTCATGCATACAGCTTTATCTACCGAAATGAAAAATCAAGTTTTTCTGACATTATCCATTTCTAACGAAATATGCTAATTTATATTGATATCATAAACCTAAATGTTCTAATTCCTCTGAGAGTTGCTGTGCTGGTATAAACACACTCTTTTCAGATCAGCATGCCGTGGCTGGTATTTTTCCATGTAACATCCCTCCAGAGAAATTCTGTTCAAGTCAAACTTGCTCCTCCTGAAAATATCTCTACCTCCAAGAGACAAAAACCTGTTGAAACAATTACTTTGAGGATGTACTTTCAGTACACTGCAACATGACTTTCATATACTGTGGTAGGAATATTTTTTTCAAACTGGTTATGCAAATATATCCTTCATATTCACACTGGCAACTCTGCTTTGTGAAGAAAGCTCCCAGGTAAAGATGACTCACTGTAGCCACCTATTTAGCTGCAAGATCAGATTCATAATCTGATAAAGAAAACATCTCTGACCACACGACCATAGGATCTCTAAATAATAAGCTTATTACTTATTACTAAATAATTTTATTTAACATATAAGATAAATAATTCATATATCACATTAGATTATATTATCTATAATATGATAATATTTTCAGGGTGTGCTAAAATGCTTTTTTTTTTAAAATTCGTCTCCTAATTACACCACATGCTCTCACTACTATGCAGGTGCCTCAAGCAAGTTAAAGAGGAAATGTCCCATGCTTCTCCAGTATGGGAACAGAGTCTCTGCTACTGGCAGCAAGCACCTCCCAGCTCAAGAGAGAGAGTACACACCACGAGGAAATCTGTGGTTTTACCTGAATCACCTCAGAGAGGACATGAGGATGTGGGATGGAAACCCATCTTTGCAGTAACAGCACAGGTACGTGAGCTGAAAGGAAGAACAGGTACCACAAGAAATTCTTCAAGGATAAATACCGCTCCAGTTTCCAGTAGGCAAGACCTCCCTCAGACAGAACAGCAGGGCTGATGTTACTTCTGGTCCTCTTGAAGGGACCTCAGCTCATCGTTACAAGGAGTGAGCAATGAGTGCTACGACCAGGACTGGAGGGACCCTGCCTCCAGCCAGGTGGAGGAAAGGGACAGTTGGATCTGTTGGACTGTGTGGATCCCATTCCCTGACGCGTCAGACACACAAGGTATAAGGGTTAAGCTGACACCAGTGGACAATGTACCCGCTGCCATCAAGATATGTAGGGGCAGAATCCATCTCTATTTCTGGGGATCCCAACAGCCGACTGTACTGGAAGCTGGAGTGAGCATGGCTGGGAATGAATGACAAAACCACCCCACTGTGACTGGCCCAGAGGCCATGTGAATCCTTGGTGTAGATCACCTCAGGAGAGGGTATTTCAAGGACCCAAAAGGGCATTGTTGGAGCTGTGGAAACAGAGGAAATGAGACAGCTGAACACCTTGCCTGGTCTCTCAGAGGACCCTTCTGCTGTGCAGCTGCTGAGGGTTGAACAACAGGTACTGACTGCTGCCACATCACTGCCCTGTCAGCAAAACCACACCAACTGGGACTCTGTTATCCCCACCCGTGAGATGATTCGGGAGCTGGAAAGCCAGGGAGTGGTCAGCAAGACTCGCTCAGCCTTTAGCGGTCCTATATGGCCACTGTGTAAGTCCAGTGGAGAGTGGAAACAGACAGATCTGGACTGTCACGGCCTGAACGAAGTCACACCACCTCTGAGTGCTGCTGTGCTGGACGTGCTGGAACCTCAGGACAAACTGGAGTCCAAAACAGCAAAGCGGTGCCACCATCAACACTGCTAATGTGCTTTTCTCCATTCCTTTAGCAGCAGAGGTTTAGTCAAGCCAGTTTGCTTTAAGCTGGAGGGGCATGCACTTGGAACCGACTGCCCCAGGGGTGGAAACATAGCCCCACTATTTGCCATGGACTGATCCAGACTGCACTGGAAAAGGGTGAGGCTCCAGAACACTTGCAGTACATTGATGACATCACTGTTTGGGGCAACACAGCAGAGGAAGTTTTTGAGAAAGCAGAGGAGATAATCCAAATCCTCCTGAAGGCTGGTTTTGCCATAAAACAGAGTAAGGTCAAGGGACCTGCTTGGAAAATTCAGTATTTAGGAGTAAAATGGCAAGATGGACATCATCAGAGTCCAATGGGCATGATTAGCAAAGTAGTAGCTATGTCTCTGCCCTGGGTAACGCAAAATGTTACTGTATTCCATACCTCTCTGTGCCCAAAAATCTTTACTGTCTCTATAAGACCTTGTGGCTGGCAAACAATGGCATACGAGGGCTGGGGGGTGCCCCGGAATCTTTAAAAGTCAAGGCAGTTATGCAGAGAGAGTCTCTCTCTCGCCTCTCTGGCCACTTGGCTTGCCCCTTGGATTTTTCTTGCCTCTACTTGCAACAGTAGTAACTCAAGATGCTGCATTTCACAATCAAAAACTGTTTCAGAGTGAATTTTGCAACACCTGCCTGCAGGCCCAGAGGAGCACTCTGTGCAGCCACCCCAGCCCACCAGCAGTGCCTGCCTGAGGCAAAAAGGCGCCAAGTGTGAAGCACCCCAGCCAGCTGCACTGCCGCCTGCTGCCAACAGGAAGGCAAAGTCCCCCCACGAGTTCTACACCCTGGCCAAGTCCCAGCCGCCAGAGTTTGCCAGCTGCATTTCCCAATGGAGCTGCTGCCCGCCCCCCAAGGTGGAGAGGGCAGTTGCCATCTCCCCTTTGTTTCCCTACAGCGGTCACCCATGCCTGGTGCCATCCTGGGGAAAGGGATATGCCACCATTTTGAGTTTCTCTTTGTTCCCAGGGAGTCCATGAGATTTCACCAACTTTGTGAAGTCACAACTAGTGACTACTACTGTGACTTTTCGCGTGTTGCTATTTCGGTTTTTTAGTAAACTGTTATTTTTTCACTTGTAACAACTACTCATATTCATTTCTCCTTATCGGGGGAAAGAGACTGATTAAAACTAGGCAGAGGTAACTCATTTTAGAGTGTTCCTCTTAAATTGCCTTAAATGAAGACAGTCATTACTGACTAGCAAGAAGGAAACACAGGCTCTCCTAGGCGCTGAGGGTTTTTGGAGGATGCATATTCCAGACTACAGTCAGATTGTAAAACCCTCTCTATCATGTAACACAGAAAAAAAATTATTTCAAGCGGGGTCCTGAAAAACAACAAGCTTTTGAACCCCAATCACCCAGGGATCTTGAAATTAATCACTAACTTTCCTGAAGACAAAAATTTCAAACCATTGTCATCAGAAGAGGAAAAGGTGACATGTGCTGAGGAGCCCCTACCATATATCCAGCTACCTGGAAATAAAAACAGATACACTTTCTTCACTGACTGTTCCTGCCATGTTGTAGGGATACATCGAGAATGGAAAGCAGCTCTATGGAGCCCTATGCGGAGAGTCACAGAAGCTATGGAGTGACAAGGTGGATCAAGCCAGGTCACAGAGCTGAAAGCTGTCCAGCTGGCTTTAGATATCACTGAATGAGAGAAGCGGCCCACGCTCTACCTCTATACTGACTCATGGATGGTGTCAAATGCTCTGTCTGTGGAGGTGGCTGGAATGACGGAAAAAGACCAGTTGGCAGTGCAGAGACAAACCCATCTGAGCTGCTGAACTGTGGCAAGACATCACTGCCTGGGTAGAGAAGCTGGCTGCAAAAGTAGATCACGAGATGCACGTGTGCCCAAGAGTCGGGCTACTCAAGGACATCGCAACAACGGACAGGTGGATCGAGCTGCCAAGATTAAAATGTCTCAGGAGGATCTGGACCCGAAACACAAGGGTGAAGGATTTCTGATCTGGTGGGCCCATGACATCTCTGGTCATCAGGGAAGAGATGCAACACCCAGATGGGCTTGTGATTGAGGGATGAGCTTACCACGGACTCTATGTCCCAGGTTATCCATAACTGTGAAACATGTGCTGGGATCAAGCAGGCCAAGCAGCCTCTCTGGTATGGTGGATGACGGTAAAAATACAAATATGGGGCAGCCTGGCAGATCGGTTACATCACACTCCTGCAGGCCTGACAAGGCAAGTGCTACGTGCTCTTGTAAACAACCGCTGGACGGCCGGAGATGTACCCTGTGCCTCACACCACTGCCTGGAACACCATCCTGGGCCTTGGAAACCAAGTCCTATGGTGACCTGGAACTCCTGAAAGAACTGAGTCAGGCAACAAGACTCGTTTCCAAAACAACCTTGTGGACAACCAGGCCAGGGAACACAGTACTGAGTGGCTATATCACATTCCATATCCTGCACCAGCCTCTGGGAAAATTGAATGGTACAATGAACTGTTAAAAACCACACTGAAAGCAATGGGTGGTGGGACCTTCCAATACTGGGATTTACATTTAGCTAAGGCTCCCTGGTTTAGTTAACACCTGAGGCTCTACCACTTGAGCTGTCCCTGCCCAATCAAAACCTCCATGTGTCATAGAAGGGGATAAAGTCCCTGTGACTCATACAAGAAAAGTATTAGGGAAGACAGTTTGGATTAGTCCTGCCTCAAGCAAAGGCAAACCCATCCTTGGGATTATTTTTGCTCAAGGACCTGAGTGCACTTGGTGGGTAATGCAGAGGGACTGGGAAACATGATGTGTACCTCAAGCGGACTTGATTTTTGGGTGAGAAGAGTCTGTAATGTTGAATTGTATAGTATTGGTTGCTGAATGACACTGCCAGTGTATGCCAGAACTACCATGGACAATGAGTATGGACTGCTCCAGATACACCAGTTGTGAGCTCCTGATGCACAGTGCAACCCCTTGGGCTGCACATCTCTTGCCCTGGAAGACATCTAAGATGGATAGACCCCACAAATATGGACTAAATGAACTTAATAGACAACTTAGAGGAATGGCTTTGGACTATGGAAATGATACCTGTGCTTGTGTACGTGTATATAGTTGGAAGGTATAGGATCTGGTGTGATAGAAATGGCAAAGAATAAGAGGTGGATAATGTCCTAGTTTCAGCCAGGATGGAGTTAATTTTTTGCAGTAGCTGCGAGAGTGCACTGCTAAGACCCGGATATTACTTGATACAACTTCACTTGTTTGCTGAATTTCTTGTTGAAGACATAAAATACACCTTCCAGAGGTACTGAAATCTGAGTTTTACTGATCCCTTGAAGCAATCAAAAATACTTGTGACAGCTTTACTAACAAAACGTATTCAAAGCAAAAGTTCTCCAGCCCTCCGGCCATGATATCCTGTTAGCCCCTATGTTAAGGACAATTAACCATAAACTGAACCATGACATATACTAGCTCTGTCAGCCAATAGACTTTTCAAACCTATTTTTCTCCAGACATTCTCACTTCAGCATTTTAATTTCTCTTTGACCTTAGAAGGGAGTAGACAGAATAGAGAAAGTATTCCTTCCTTATGGAGATGGAGTAAGTTTTAGAAAAATCACTTTTTTTCCACGATTAAAGAAAAGGTGATCAACATCCATGTCTTCAGTCTGACTCTAAAGCATTGCTAAGTCAAAAGGAGACAAGGAAGGTACTGTAAACTGGGAAATATCTCAGCATTGCTCCTACTGACTTGTGTGGAAGACAGTGAACTGACAGAGATGGAATGAAGGCTGTCATACAAACTTAGTTACCATCTGCTCTCAAGAAGTACTTCTCAGCGTTGCTGCAGAATGTCTGAAAAAAAGCATAGCGCTCAAAAGCAAGAACTTCCCTCCTCAAGTCTAGCCAGCTGGAAACACAGCAGCAGCATTTCAACCCTCAGGATCACTCCGAGTTTCTGACTGAACCACTACATGAATCCACAGGTCACAGTTTTTTGGTCAGCACTAGAGAGAGCTGCATGGATTTCAGATACAGAGTACGTGTTGTAATACACCTTCCCCATGTATTCATTCCTTTCAGTCACAAATGCATTTTTTTTAAAGCCTAGAAAACAGGGAAAATTTCCAGGAAGTAAAATGTGTGTTCTTTTAAAAACCACAGACCACTGTGGATGGTATATGGTAACTTGTTCCTGTCACATAAGATTTTTACCTCAGTTTCAGGCCCAATTCTTTATCCTTCTGAACTAAAAAGATCTTAATTATTATTTCCTAGAGTAGCATTTGACTTCTTGTTATTTCATACCCTGGTTCCAATTCACTAAAATTACTTATAAGGAACTTGAAACTGGAGAGGTTTCAGATATCTCAAAGGCTACTCTTTCCTAATTATCTATGAATACAGAAAAATTTTCTGACAATGTTGCATGAAAAATATATTAAACCTTTATGGTTTGTTTCCACTGAATAAAGAAAACAATGAGCAGGCTAAAAACTAATTGGTGCTAACTTCTGTGCTTTCTTCGAATATTTACAAGCAATAATTAAAATCTATGTTTACTGCTATGCAAGCCCAGCTGTGTCCTTATTAGAGAAGTCTAAGTTCAACATTTCTGTGTAAAAGAGGGCCTGTCCTCCCTCTCTTTGCTATGTTTCCACCTCCTGTGTACGTAGGTGGGAGAGTGGGAGCTTGGGAATGTGAACTTGATCCAGCATTGATCAGTCAGGCAGCAAACTGTTATTGTTCTTTAGATACCAAACATAACTCCCTTCTAGAATAGATAAGCTCAGTCATTCTGCACATAACACAGCTTTTGTGTTCAGCAGTGCAGTTAACAGGAAAAGGGAATGAAAATGATGGCTTGAAATTTATTAAACTTAAGAGAGATTCTAATGAACAAACACATGGAATCCAGTCCACAATTATTTCAGAAATTGAAGAGTTGTTTCAAATACACTTCAACTTCTTGAACTTCTGCAGATTTACTACACTACTACAAGTACTTTACCTCTGAGCTCCATGATACTGAAAGGTAGTCTGAAGAAAAACAGAAGGACACTTGTGAAAATCTGGCTTTTAACTGGAGAGGCAGGCCAGTGTTTCAGTAGGTCATTAAACTAAAACCAGTAAAGCATCCTTCCCATCCTTAATGTAGACTCATGGTTCCAGCTGAGAATCTCAAAAGCATTTTTTTCTTAATTATTCAGTTAATGAATTGAGACTCCTAAACTCTGTTTTAAACTTCACTTTTAGAAATTAGAACAAGAGAGGCACCAAAATGTTAAGGCAAATGCTTTCAAATCTAAATTCTAAAAATTACTATCTATATTCAGCCTAGACACCAAGTTACTCTGAGCTACGTGAGCATCTCACCTGAGGCAGCATGTTACCCAATTCTAGAATGTGATCGCACAATACTATGTAACAATGCTATTCAGATCTCCAGTGTCTGTGGTTTTCTCTAAATTAGCAATCATATGCAATGCAGGAGAAACCTACATCAAACCCTCTAAAATTATAACAAGACTAAACCATGCCTGAACTTGAAGAGCTCTGCAATAAATGTGGGTCTTTACTGACCTTTAATGATGTATTTTTTCATATAAGTGATTTTCTTGAACTTTTCAAACTATTCTATAAACTAAAATACACCACTGTTGTGTCTCATTTAGCATATCTTTAGTGCAATTTATAGGAATGGCTAAGTAAATTACAAGGCCATTTTATAAGGCCAATAGCCTTCTTTAGATCAACACAGAATCTATTTAAATAATATCTGACCTTACAACTCTTTTGATAGCTTGTTACAAACAAATACCAAATGCTCTGTATACTATGGTCTATCCAGAACAACTTTCAGGTGGATAGTCTTTATCTAAAGCATTTTTCAAAGAGTCAGCAACATAAAGACAAAGTCTCTCTTGATTTGTTTATCTTCATGATTCATCTGACTTATATGCATGCTGTAGTACCATACACATTGTTTTGATTACATTTTTATATTCTCCCAAATCCCTTCTTCTAAGAAAATGGGATGTAATGTCAGTACAACTGATATTTTCAGAAAAAACCTTAGCACTGATGATTCATATTCAAAAACTTTCTCATTGTGCTTGTTATCATTACAGAAGACGTTAAACAATTTATATTGTTGACCTACGCTCATTTAAATTTTTAAGAACTTTGGAAAGATATTTTCATCTTCCAATCTGCAACCTTGCTAACATAAAAAACAAAACAAAACAAAATAAACAAACCAACCAATTTTCTTGAGAGGAAGTGCCTATCATTCAAAGTGTGGTTTCCATGGACAAGAGTTAGTACATATCTTAAGGTAGCAATTATGCTTTCTTCAGATTATTTCTCAAATAGAATTCAACTATGGGTTGAATCAGTTATATTCTCCACACTGATAGTAAAAAACACACAAAAATCTCTATGTTCAGACAAAAAACTAATCAAGGAGTAAGCCTCAAACTTCAGTATTTAAACAGCAACATTTTGTTCTTGGGACTAATCTAACAGATACACTACTGAACTATGGAAGAAAATTATACCCCTTCCCTACTTTTTCTCCAAATCACATGCTTGAATGAGATTTTTGTACTTAACAGATCATTCTCACTGCTAAGCCTACTAATCTACCGTATCTTAACAAAAAACTGAGCATTTCACTTATGTACTTGTGTGTTGGCAATACTTCCAGTGTTGCCATTCATCAACATGTAGTTATTATGCACATCCAGAAAAAAAAATTTGCAAGACAAGGCATAACTAACAATAACAAGAAATAGCAAGTGTTAACAATCCATAGCTTTAAGTTACACTCTGATCCAATAAGAGTGATTTTAATGCAAGAAAAATGTTCAGGTACCCCCCGTAAAACTTGGGTGAACAACTGCTAAAGATAATTCAGGAGTTTAGTAAAAGCATTCTTTTAAAAAATATTTTGATGTGGTTGGTTTGTTAGTTATTGACCATAGCTGCTATCTGGTGAAGCATTTTCCTGTAGAGTATCCCTTCACCTGTACTTTTGTCTTAGTAAAAGGAAACATGAAATCTATAAAGCTTACAACTGGAGCAAAAGCTAGGGCCTTTCTTAACAAGCTGCTTTATCAGAAATCATATTAAGTACTTGAACTGCTGCGGTAACATCCTCCTAAAATTTATAAAAACACAGAAGTACTCTACTTGCACTGATTTAGAACCCTTCAAAAATTACATTTTAGTTCAAATTTCTACATGGTTTTGCTATGAGTTTACTTCACAATCCATTTCTTCTTCAAATAGGACAATCATGGAATCACAGAATGGTGTGAATTGAAAGGGACCCTAAAGACCATATGGTCCTAACTCACCTGCCATGGGTAGGGGCACATTCCACTACACCAGGTTGCTCAAATCCAAGAGTTAACAATTTACAAACAAAACCAGAAATACTATTAATAAATTAATATTCATCACTGGAAGGTTTCTTTTAATTGTATTTCCAGACATGTTGATAATTCACAAATAACATTAAGTATACGGACCTTAAACTACTGCTTTATTACAGTTACAAAAAGCAGTGCAGATAGGAGAAAGAATTGGCAAAAAATAAATAGCAAAATTCTTACTGCTGTAACAGGAAGCTGTACTCCAGTGCTCATTCAAGATTAGAAAACATGCAGTGGTAGTCCCACAAGATACACTAAGAGCTGTACATCCTCTGAAATACCTGTTGGCAATACCTACCTTAACCAGAACACACTGTTTAAGGTGGAACAGTGGATAAGAATTGAACTTTAATAGGAGGATAAAATAACAAAAGGGACTAGGAGAAGGATACAGCAGTGCTATTACCTCTTTCAATTTTTCGTAATTGTGAGGCAATACTTGGGGTGTTTATCCTAAAGCTGGAAGTAATTTGATCACATGACATAAGGAAAATCATGCCTAAGCAACCTGATTGCTTTCTGTGATGGGACAACTACTTGGATGGATGAGGGAAAAGCAGTGGATGATGTCTACCTGGACTTCAGCAAGGCTTTAGATACCATCTGCCATCAAATCCTCACCAGCAAGCTCAGGAAGTGTAGACTAAACAAGTGGACAGTGAGGTGGATAGAGAAGTGGCTGAATGGCAGATGTCAGAAGTTTGTGTCTGTTGTCACAGAATCTAGTTGGGAGCCTGTCACTAGGGGTGTCCCCCAAGCATTAATACTGGGCCCAGTGCTGTTTAACTTGTTCAGCAGTGACTCAGACAAGGGACAGATCACTGACACTGACAGCACAAAGCTGGGAGCAGTGGCCGATACCCCAGAGGGCTGTGTAGCCCTTCAAAACGACCTTGACAGGGTGGAGAGCCGGGCAGAGATAAACCATCTAAAAGTCAGTAAAGGCAAGTTCAGGGTCTGCAAAGTCAAGTGCTATTGCACCAGCAGAGGAATCACCCCAGATGATCAACCTGCTGGAAGGCAGCTCTGTGGAGAAGGACCTGCGGGTCCTGGTGGACAACAAGCTGTCCATGAGCCAGCAGTGTGCCCTGGGGGCCAAGAAGGCCAATAGTGTCCTGGGGTGCATTAGGAAGAGCATTGCCAGCAGGTCAGGGGAGGTGATCCTGCCCTTCTACTGCGCCCTGGTGAGGCTCATCTGGAGTGCTGTGTCCAGCTCTGGGCTCCTCAGTGCAAGAGAGACATGGAGCTTCCGGACTGGGTCCAGAGGAGGGCTAAGAAGGTGAGTAGGCAACTGGAACATCTCACTTATGTGGAAAGGCTGAGGGAGCTGAGCCTGTTCAGCCTGGAGAAGAGATGACTGAGAGGGGACCTCATCAATGTCTGTGAGTATCTGAAGGCGGAGGTGCCAAGAGGATGGATACAGGCTCTCCTCGGTGGTGCCAAGCAATAGGACAAGATGCAAAGGGCAGAAACTGATGCACAGGAAGTTCCACGTGAACATGAGGAAGAACTTCTTTACTGTGTGGGTGACCCAACACTGGGACAGGCTGCTCAGAAAGGTTGTAGAGTCTCCCTTACTGGAGATATTCAAGAACTACCCAGATGCAATCCTGTGGAATGTTCTCTAGGATGACCCTGCTTGAGCAGGGAGGTTGGACCAGATGACCCACTGTGGTCCCTTCCAACCTGACCCATTCTGTGATACTGAGACTTGTAGGTTACAGTGTAGGATACATTGGAAACTAAAAATCATGAAGGAGGAGTACAACTACTCTTCCTTTTTCTTTTCCCCCTTTTATTTTTTTGAACTGGAGAGTGAATGTGGAGAAGATCATTTTCATTACACAAGATACCAACTGGAATACACAGGCAAGAAAGAATCAATATAGGAAATTTACCAGTATATAATAGCATGTTATGACAATGCCATTTCAGAAGCAAAAGAAAAAGTGATGAAAACTCGAATTTAAGAAATACATTTAGAAGTTTATGAGATGCAGAGACTACCTAATGTTTATTGACCTACTTGTCAAACAGTGTACAACTGAGTTCAAAGAGGGGGAAAGACTTCAAGATTATTTAAAAAAGGATAATTACCTAGGGTAGAATAAAAAAATCAGGCAATAGTAACTGGGCAATATAAGACAAAGACAAGTCTTTGCAGAGCTGAGAAAATCTTTCTAAAGAAGCATATGGCCTTTTAGCCTTAAATTCTAATTAAACACTGCATATACTGAAAGAAACAATAGAACTGTACTTAGGAAAACAAATCATCATGAGAAGGTATGAAGTGGACTACAGTGATTTCATAGGTGTTTTCCAGTTCTAAAGCTTTTTGGTTCTTCTGATTCTACTCCTTGCCAGCTTTACTCATTGTCTAAACGTAGTGGTATTAAGTCATTACTATTTGCAGACGATGATAAGTTGCTATAATCCCCCGGTGAGTCACTACTGAGACTGAAGTACATACTGAAGGTTGCAGAATTTGATAAAAGGTATTTTCAACAACGCAATATGCTTCACCTTATTTAACACCACCGTGATGTGTCCCCAGGAAAAAACCCTCACGAAAGCTTGTATTTGAGAAATGCTTTCTTTTCATCTTTTATATTCCTTATTGTTTCATGTGTGAGAAAACCCTGCTCAGCAAGCCTGAAACCAACCATTGTGCAGCGGCACTCTTCCATGTAAGAAAGAATTGGCTAGGTTATAACCACATTTTCTTTTTTATAACATTCTTTAACGCTTTAGAAAATAACAAATTGGAAATGTTAGTTGGCATGCAGAATTATTTTTTCATGGCAGCAAGCCAAACTCTGGTTTTATTTCTTAGTATGAATCCCTTACATCAAGTTATTCTTGATTACTGCTGGTATATACCCGGGTCTGGAAACTAGCCTAATATTTAGAAAAGACCAGATAACTTTTCCAAGAGTGAAACAGTAACAGAAATTGACAAATATTAAAGTTGCAATAGTTTTAAGCTGCAAGTATAAAGGGGTGTGTATACATATATATATATGCATACACAGTTCCCTGGACAGAGTTGGAGACAGGGCTTGGAATGGCAAATGTAACGAAGCACAAGTAAAGGAGCACAGGATCTTCAGGTAGACAGATGACATGACATATGAGTGTAAAGAATACAAAATGTAAAGAGTACAAGATTACTCTACTGAAAGGAATGTGGTTAACATTGCTTCAGCAGTCTGGGGAGTGGAAAGTATTTAGCCTTGTCCGTCTTTTACACAAGTACCCTTACAGCGTCCTTAAGCTAGACACTGTTGTGAAGATAGCGAACTAAGCGGTGGGCTAAGAACTCTGTTTGTAAGTGACCACTTTGTCACTGAATTTTAAAGAGTACCAGTTGCATACAGGGGACAGATTTGAATATAAAGAAGAATATAAACAGAAGAAAATTCTTGAAAGCACCTTGATAGCTAATGCTGTAGGTGAACCACTTGAGGTGAATTTTCTTTGTACTCAGTGAATGACATGAATTTCCTGTCTAAAATCCACCAAAACATAGAAATAAGAACACAGAAACACCACAGCCACTATAAAATACAAAAACTCTCATATGAGAGAGATATAAAGGAATTATGTTGAGACTTAAGAACAGCATGATGCACATTTCCCAATCCCATTACAGAGTACAGTCTCTCCAGCAAGGAAGTTTCCTCTGCAAATGCAGTGAAGTATTAGTATTTGTAATTTAAAATGTTTACATGCTTGGTCAAGTAATTTCTCATAATAGGGGCTCCAGTATTAAAAATGACTTTAACTGTCAAGCTGAAGGACTCCTGAATCAGTATAACAAGAGTTATAAGCATAAGGGTGTTGGATCTTGTGTCTAGGGTGCAGATGCTGCTTCTATGCCTTTGGGATATCTTTGAAGCAGATATCCAGCAGCTGCTTTTCAGTTGCTCCAGTACTGAAAGAAGGTAGTCAGTTGTAGTGGATACTTTATACCTCATCCTGCTCACACTGACTGACAGGGTCTGTCGTATGACTGTACCGAAAGGAGCTGACAGAAACCTTCCTGTGAACACACCCTAGTCCACTCACCTAGTAAACCATATGAGAGAGACTAAATTCTGTGGCATTCCATGGCTGCTATTTGTAAAGCAGGTAGTTCATCTGCATGTAAGACATGATCTTGCGTGCCTTCACATAGATTCATCATACTAGCCAGGTTATTAGTTTGCTGAAATAATCTAAATATTTTTAAAGGCGATTTCAATATCAGGTTCTGTAAAGCACACAAGTAGATTTACAGTTCTGTAGTCAGTAATTATAGTCATACTTACACTATAGATACTAACATATTGAGAGCTTCTAAGCAACTCCTAGAGTCTGAATTTCAGGAATAAAGGCTTCTCTAAAGATTTAATAAAGCACAAAGGAAATAAGGTTTCCTACTCACTGAATGACAACAACTCCAATTCTTTCAATAAAGCAGAAGTTGGTTCCCATAAAAACCTGACAAGTGATGAAGGCAACAAATATAAATCATATTTAAAAAGGGTAAAAAAGAGGACCCTGGGAACTACCGACCTGTCAGCATCACCTCAGTGCCTGGAAAGATCATGGGGGACAGAAACGTGATTTGAAATAACCAGCAGGACCTCACCAAAGGCAAGTCCTGCCTGACCAACCCAGTGGTCAAGAGAAGGGCTACAGATGTCATTTATCTGGACTTCTGTAAAGCCTTTGACACAGTCCCCCACAATATCCTTCTCTCTAAAGTGGAGAGGGAGGGATTTGATGGGTAGACTATTAGATGGATAAGAAAGCGATTGGCCAGTTGCATCCAGAGGGTAGTGGTCAATGGCTCAGAGTCCCAATGGACATCAGTGACAAGTGGGGTCCCTCAGAGGTCTGCATAAGGATTTGTGTTACTTACTATCTTTATTAATGACATAGACATACGGATCAAGAGCACCCTCAGCAAATTTGCAGGTGACACCAAGATGAGTGGTGCAGTTGACACACCTGGAGGACAGGATGCCATCCAGAGGGACCTGGACAAGCTCAAGACCCGGGCCCTTGGCAGTTTCCTGAGGTTTAAGAAGACTAAGTGCAAGGTGCTGCACCTGGATCAGGGCAACCCCCAGTACCAGCACAGGCTGGGGGATGGACAGATAGAGAGCAGCCCTGCTGAGAAGGACTTGGGGTGCTGGTGGGTGAGAGGCTGGACATGACCCAGCCATGTGCACTCCCAGCCCAGAAAGCCAAACGTGTCCTGGGCTGCATCCAAAGCAGCGTGGGCAGCAGGGCCAGAGAGGGGATTTTGCCCCTCTGCTCTGCTCTGGTGAGACCCCACCTGGAACACTGCATCCAGCTCTGGGGTCCCAGCACAGGCAGGACATGGACCTGTTGGAATGAGTCCAGAGGCTTGGGTTACCAAGATGATTAGAGGGATGGAACACTTCTCCTGTGAAGAAAGGCTGAGAGAATTGGATTTGTTCAGCCTGTAAAAGAGAAAGGGTGACCTAATTACGGCCTTCTAGTATCTGAAGGGAGCCTACAAGAAAAATGCAGAGAGACTTTTAACAGAGCAGGTAGTGACAGGACAAGGGTGAATGGATTCAAACAAAGACAGTAAGTTTAGGTCAGATATTAGGAGGAAGTTCTTTACTGTGAGGGTGGTGAGGCACTGGAACAGGTTTCCTAGAAAAGCTGTGTATACTCCATCCCTGGAAGTGCTCAAGGCCAGGTTGGACAGGGCTCTGAGCAACCTGGTCTAGTGGAAGGTCTCCCTGTCCAAGGCAGGGAGCTGGGAACTAGATGATCTTTAAGGTCCCTTCCAACCCAAACTCTTTACGATTTTATGATCAACAATATTATTGAGGGAAGAGAAAGAGACAGAGAGAGAGAGAGAGAGAGAGAGAGAGATCAGCATGCTGATGCTCAGAGGTAGAATACTAAATCAGCAAAATTCCTGTTGACATTTTTCATACAGAACAGCCAAATTACCAGGGAAATCTCTGTAGTCATTAAAGAAAATTTAAAACAACTTACAAACCTGCTGGGTGTGGAAATATTTTATGATACATATTTTGTTTACACAAGCAACAGATACTTGCAGGCTACAATGAAACTACTCGCTATTCATTCTGAGCAACTTATGGTACTCAGGAAAGCAGAGTTTAGTTAATTTATTAATTAATCATTAATCAAATACCATTTCCAATTCTTTAGCCTGCTCCTATCTTCCTTATTTGTGATTTTAGAGTTCATTGTCAGACATTAATAAAGCACATCCTCAAAAAGATATGTGTAAATAAAAAGCAAGAAAACTCTTACATTTCAGGAGCCAGCTCAGGCTCTTACAGCTACAGCTATGCAGCATCAATCTCCCCCATATACTTGAATTAGCTATTTGACAACGTGTGCAAATCTTTTACCAAAACCCATACTTTTGTCTATTTTTAATAGAACTAAAATCAAGGCCCTCTTCTAGGAAATGACTGAGCATCAAAATGCATGATGATACGCATCATTGTCCCTTCCTTTCCTCCCTTCTAATTAATTTTATTTTCAATAACTTTACACTGAAAAACAAACTCTGCCTTGCTTTTACAGCATAATCAAATATTGGTCTTGAAACACTTTCATCTCAGGGTAAATCTTTCCCAAAATCCTTCTACAGCATACAGGGATCAGTAGACATGAACATCTCAAGTTGTCAAGGGAAGAGCTCAACCACAGTGTCTGGGTACAGATTAGGTTCTCTGACCACTGTCTATTGTAATGAGCTCTCCAGTTATTCTGTCAATTCTGCCTGCAAACATGCTCACTCAGTTACGCTGCCTAAGTATCTGCACTTTCGCATATGGAAACCACAACTTAACACTCTAACTTTTAAAAGTTGGTGCTTTTTTAAAATACTAATGCAAGTAGAAACAAATTCAAGCACTAGGCAGGACAAATCACAAGCAGAATAATCACAAGCAATGCCTGCTTAGGGGAAATCAGTTAGAAACTGAGTCCCAAGTGTACGCTAAAAAATTACTTTGTATAAAATTGGGTTTTACAAAGATTAATGTACGGATATCTTTTGTTATCTCATCCCAGTTTTCATCCAAAATGAATAATCAGAGACTTCACATAGCACAGACATAACTAAACATTTTCAGTTCACAGAATTGAAAAAATATGAGTATTAAAACCTCTTAGTGTTAAAAGCAGAAAACAATGCTAGTCTCAATGCTGGAACACCAATAATAGATGTTATCTACACAGCAGATTCACAAGCAAGTCACACAACTCACAAGTTATCAAAGTACAAATAATTTAACATTTAATTACTACTGTCACTAATGCTTTCAAGTAATTCATATTCCAGCAACTGCGAACAATGTTCCTTTCATTTACCAGATTCCATCATTATACTGTAAAGTATACTTTTGTATGACTACAATATTAATTCACAGGATAAATTTTGTAAGATTTGCCCTTTGGCACATGTGTTGAGACAATCGCAGGAGAAAACACCTGCAACTGGTAAAAACTAAAGCCAAATAAAGGTGTGGAAAGCAGCCATAATCAAAACTGTTTATTTCAAATCATACCTGTTATAACTTCAGGTAGTGATTCAAAAAACATATAATGTAATGAGAAAATCAAGACTCCAGAAAGAACTGTGACCTGGTATTTTATATTTACCTTTGGTATTCCAGAAGTGTCCAGCCAGTTCTGGAAGATACTTTCTACAGTCAACCCAGACCTTTAAAAAAAAAAAAAATTAAAGATACGCAAAAAAATGCCAATTTTTTTCATATGAAAAACAACCCTTTAGAAGCCAGGCAAACACCCTAAATCCAAGTATTGGTTGTACTGCAGTGGTACAACATTCTTGGTTTTTTTAATTAATAAAACCATCAGAGGTCCTATGAGCAAATTAAAGGTAGATCAGATTTTGTGTATCTAAAACTCAAATAATAAATTCAGTGCTTATAAGGATTAACAGGAAAGTGTTAAGTGGCAAATTGCATTTATGAAACACATAAAGTATGAATGGGTGCTCTACTTCCTGTTAAATGGGTTTTTGTTTCTTTTACAGAAAAAAATCTCTAGTAAATTTATACTGAAACATTCAAACCCAGTATTTTATTACAGAAGCAGCCCAGCTGTAAAGATAAAATACTAACTGAAATGAAATTAAATACAAACTTTCTTAAACTTCAGGGTTTTAAAAAGCACTGATGGATATTAATTCTCAAAGTTACCAAGTGTCTAATATACTTTAGTTTTGTCTTTTCTGCACTTTCTTTATATCCTGATAACATTCACAGTGAAATCATAGAATAGTCTGGAGCTCCAGCAAAAGGAAGTAGTTTGTCGTGATGAAGCTGTGTGGGACTGAAAAAACCACATTTGTTACTATTTGCAAGTTCAGAAATTATATTTGCACTTTTACTTTTGTAGTCAGCTTCCACAGCATTTACTTCAACTCTGGTTGAAGACTTCCCAACTTGCAGGGAAGCCAAATAAAAATAAATAAATAAAAATAATAAATAAATACATAAATAAATAAAATCATGCATGCAAATACTGAAAAAAGGAAGTTGAGTAAGCCCTCAATGAATGTAAATATTCTGGGAATCAGAACAAAAGTGTATGGTCCTGTGCATGGCAATGCCTTGGCAAGACTCATTCTACTGCTTGCAGTTACTTTCACACTTGCAATGTAAACTCAACCAACAAAGCATTCATGAAAAGAACAGCCATTCCAAGCTCTGAATCAGGAAGGCAAGCAACCCAATAAAAATTTTTCTCTGATCATATGATTCAAATAATCACAGCAGTCAAGAAGGAGCATTTCTACATAGCCATGATTCTGAATTTTCAGGATATTACCATTGTGTGTGTTATATCACTATACAAATCAATTTTCTACACAAAACTGAACACATATGTGATGCTTGTGTAGTGTTATACATTAAAATAAATTTCTAAACGTCCAGACTTGTTCCTTGTTATTTGTGTAAACTTACTAAATTTAGAAGATTTGACTGCTATATCCCTTAGACTACAATTATCTTCACCTTACCACTGCGCTCTAAAAATTGGTGCCTAGTCTTAAGTTAGTTAGCTGAGTCCCTTGACGGGGAATAGAGATAAAGAGAACTATTTCCAAACAGTCAGCCAGTTTACTTTCCCCAGAATAAGATGATGGTCTTGATTTCCTATTTCTGTCTGGTTACTAAAAAGGGTGCATCCAGGACTAGCTTAAAACCGGATACCAAAATTTTATATAGGCAAAGGTGGGTCACTGGGGCTGTACCATTTATTCTGTATCAAGAAGCATACACAGGATAAAAATTTTTGTTATTTGTTATTGCATGAATTAAACCCAATACAGCTTATTGTTCTAATGCTGAAGCAGAGCTAGGAGCTGGGGGAAACTCCCTTAGTTGCATACTTGATTTGTCTTACTAAGGGATAAGAAACACAGCCTCACAATGTCAGGCAATCCTTCTTTCCCCCATTCCCAGAAACTAAACCTATAGTGTGAGAAAAAAAATCTCTGCAAAATAATCTATGTTACATTTGCTATGTAGAGCCATTGTTTAATATACCCTCCACTTAATTTCGAAAACTGGCTTTGAAATGAGCTTACGACACTGAGGGGAATCGCACTGTTTTGACACCACATTATTCCAGGCAGAAACCACTAGAAAGCTTCTCAGTCTCTCCTAAAACTTTGTCATTTTTCTCAAGGGCAAAACCAATACCACTGTTTTTTCTCTGCCTGCAGCACCCACAGTTTCAGATAAACACCTGTCATATGACCATATGCAATCTTTTTTGTTTGTACTTGCACACATCTTTTTTTAAATTCCAAATTAGGATATTCCTGTAGGTACTTATCAAAAAAAAAAAGCAACTTGTTTCAGCAGTTAACAGGCATTCACTATTTTTTAAAAAAATTTATTAGTAATGAGCAGACTATTGCAAGAATCTACTCTGAATCTCTTAAGTGTCAGTACTGAAGAACTATGAAGACATTGGAAATGCTTGTACTAAAATGTTTGGCTTAGAAATAACCCCCCAAAAATTTATCATAAACAGATTGCCATCTCAAAACAAGTGTCCTAGAGAAAGCACAGAGAGCCTGATATTTGAAGAGGCTGCAGTTCAGTAAGGGCATTTACCACCTGTTTACGTTGCAGTTAAGCATCTGTAAGGACTTAAATCTGGAGTTTGTGTGAATTCCTGAATGGCTTTCTGGTTAAGTTTCTGTATTGGACAGTGGGATCTGGGTTGAGTTGATTAGCACCCTAACTTACAAGACCAACGTCCTTCAATTGCTTTGTACAACAGTTCCCTACCGTAAAATGAGAATGTGGTTACATCCATTATCTCATCCCTTGTCTATTTGTTTAGATGATAAGCCAATCAGCCTAGGAATGATCTCCTAACATCACACACAGAGTTCAGATCCAACATTTTAAATGAAGTCTGTAAAGTACTAACATTAATGATAAATTGAAAAGTAGCATTATAAAAGATGTCTATACATCAAGCTTTCATTGCACAAGGCTCTAAGGTACTCTATCGTGGGAAACAGAAGAGTGGAAACTTCCGCAGGCACTAATGAGTTTAATTTACAGCCCTAGAAAGAGCTTGGGTTGATGTAATGATAAAGGTATCCTTAAGCAGAAGAATTATAAACCTATGTTTCTATAGTTATAAGTAAGAATATGTATTGGGTGATACGGTGAGAGGTTTTTAAGCATAGTAATGTGATTTTATAGTTTAAGTTAAGAATTTAGATGCTATAATAGAAGTATATGTGTATACATGAGCTAGCATGTTATTGGTTGAAAAACAGACGCAATGCAGTAAAAAATACCAAAGGTGATAGGTGATAAAGTCAAAACAAAGCTTCATGTTAACTGCTTATTGGACCAAAAAGTTATAAATTGCCATGTAACTTTGAAACTCGTTACTATCTTCAGTTATGGTGACTTGTTACTAAATCCACAGCCTCTGAGACTGACGCCTTGTTGGATTTTTCAAGTAATAAATTGTGAATAACCACGACAGACCCATCTCTTTGATAAGGCTCCGACACTCTACAAACTTTAACATAAACCCACTTAATGTCTAAATCAAGGAGAAAAAGCCATGAAAGTGTGCAATTTTTTTTTTTTACGGTAAAGGAAGATAGAGAAGTCTGCCATATCCAACTGAAAATACTTAAACAAGCATATCTGCTTCATCATACATTCATACACCTCAGTAATTTTCAAAGTAAGCTATTCCAGCTAAATATGAAGGCACAGTTAGAGCAAATCAAAACACAATGACTGATTAATGATTCTGACAACTAGACATACCTTCCTCCAGATAAATTTTCTTTGGATTTTATCCAGCATATCTGTTTTGACTTACTAAAAAAAATTGAGGAATCAAAACCACTGGGAATAATTTTTTGCAATTATTTGCTTCAGTAGTTAAGTGCCTACCAGGTGTTTGTCCCATTCAATATCACCATATTCGCAACAATGTGCATGTGAATCAAAGAAAGCAAACATGAAAGAAAGAGAGAGATACACCTATATAGCTGAGTAGTTTAAAACTGCAGCATTATTTTAGTACTTAATTGACAGTTTGTGAAGACATACAAGGAATGTGGTTAGTGAACCTGGGTTATTAACAGTACAAACAGCAGAGCTCTAAGACAAGCCTTCTTTTGTCTATCATGTATTATTAAAATCATAGCTCATTAGTAGATTTGTTTACTTTACTGAATGAAATGAAATGAAGAATACCAGCAGAAAACCCCTAAGAGCAGAACTGACTTGCTCAAAAAAATTTTGCAGTCATAAAGTAGCTGCACAAGCAGCAATTCTAATTTATCTAAGACTGGTGAAACCATCTGTTGCAGGGGTAAACATTGATTCTTTGCACAGCTCACATGTTGGGCAGATGTGGAAAGGATCAACTTGCAGCAAAGACTATGGGTGAAAGCCTTCGGAAGAATAGAGCCACTGGAGTTTTATCAAATCTAGTGCACTCTGATATACAGACACATAAGAAGGGGGCTTCTTGGTGTTTTGCTTGTTTGGTTTGGTTTCGTTCAATGTAGTGAAGTTTCGACTTCTATGAGTAAACAAAATGCCTCTGTTACAGGTTGAAAGTACTGTAGATTTTCCACAGAAAGGCCAAATAATGTGAGACTGTACCCACTGCACGCAGTATTTTAAAAGGCTTTGTAAACAGGGAAGGATAATGATCAATATTCGTTTGTCGTTCTTTCCATTAGTCCTTCACACAGACAAATAATCTGTCTTAAAGGCAAGAAATTATAAAGAACCAGAAGGTACTGCTCAGTTTATCTGATGTCAGTATTCATCTGCAGTCCAGAAACAGAAGGATCCTGCCTCACAGCATGGATTCCTACAGCTTACATGCCATTATAATTGAGTCAGAGCAGGAAGTGAAGCCGCCCTATAAAGCAGGCATAAAACTCTCCTCCTCCGAGCAACAGAAAGCAGCAAAAATCAGTAAAAAGTTACATCTGGATCTTGGAGCTACTCATCACTAGGAATGTACTAAAAAATCTCCTTTAAATAAAAACTAAAGGAATTAAGTGCACGAAGGTGAGGATCTTTTAGATCCAGTCTCTGTATCCAATACTAGAAAGCTAAATTTACATTACCACAGTATAATAACTACAGAAAATTTCCACACCGTTTCATGATCATTTTCTGCCAATATTCGTCCTGTTCTCATTACAGAAGTCTGCCATAAGCCAAATTCTATTACTAGCTATGTAGTTTGCCCCTGTTGTCATAGCTGAGGGCAGGATTTGGTTTGATTTCATTACCTACTACAAATGTCTCTTTACTTCTTCCTTTTTTTTAAAATGATTAAGACCAGCCTCCATTACAAACTTCAGTGTATTACAGTGCTTAATATTTGTCAAATTTGAAGCATGTAGTTTAAACATTTAAATTTTACTTGGTAGAACTGCACAAGCCTGGGAGTCTTTGTGTGCTACAAAGAATTTTTGCTCTAATATTGAAATGCACTTCATTCCTACATCAAACTGTGCAAAAAAGCACATCAGCAGACAATCTCTAAAAATATTTAATTTTTATCTTTCCTCCCTTTTCTTTTACTTCAGATTAGTACTTCTGTATAGCCACAGAATGCATTCAAGAATTAAAAAAACATCCTCCCAGCAGATAAGAAATAAAGGCCTTCTGTATATCAAGATACTCTATTATTCCTTGCATTACGGTTGATATCTGCTAAGTAATTCTGGCAATAGACAGTTCAGATATGCTATATATCTAACAGTAAAATGAATTACCATACATCCAAAATTTCTTTCATACATTCTGGAATGTTATGCATCACAAATGGAGCCATACTTCTTTCGCATTAGTCGCACTGAAAGTTTGTTTTTAGGCAGAAAAATGGATGCTTATGCAAGAACATTTTGCACTGAGTTTGGAGTTCGGAGAAACACAAGTAAAAAAAAAACAAAAAAGAAGGAAAACAAGACGTATATTAACAAACCAATGTATAATCATACCATTAAGAAAATCACTTTCACATCTATTCCATATAATATACCTAATTATATTTGGGCTAGAAACGATACTGAATTATATAGAGAGAGTATTATCCACTACATTACTGGAGAATGCAACAGCACCCAAACTAAACTTGGGATGCCACAAAGCACATTTTCTCAATGATAACCAGCTTCTCTGTTTCTCAACCATCAGGAACAGAAGTGTTTCACAAAAAAACTCAATACATTTGACCTCTGAATATCATCTTTTTTTTCTTGAAATCACTCACAGTTGTGAGCACTTTTGGAATCCTGGCCTTCAAAATTGTATTTTTCAAGTGAATACTTTATTTTTTAAAACTACAAGATGTAAAACTCTGCTACAAAAGAACCCGTATTTGTAGAACAGTCTATAACAGCACAGAACAAACCAACATATAAGCAGGGGCAGATTCAACGTGCTGCTAAAGACTACCATCTTCAACCAGTCACAGTCACACACAGGAGGATTTTGAAGGACATGTCAGGCAATTAATGCTCGATTTCCACCCATGTTTTCCATCTTTCCCCATGCAGCACAACGTATGACAGGGAGGGGATGGTACCAGACTACTTCTCAAAAAAATCCATCTTCTCTGGTATCCCAGATTCACAGCAAAGTTCTGGCATCCTTGCTCTAGAGTGCCATGTGCCAAAAGCAGCTGGCAGGAGGATCACAGGCAGGTGATTAATTTGAGCAGGCAGCTATGCCTGGCACTTCAGATTGCATAGCGAACACAGGACATCACCTCTGACCTAACATGCAAGTTAAAGGCACTGCTTGGGGAGAGCATGGTATAGCAATACCACAGCAAGTCTCGTAATTTTTCGTCTATATGTGTAATGGAAATTGTCAAGCTAGCACTATTACTATTTCTAGCTAGCATATTAAAATCTTATTTCTACGTATTTCTTTGGCTTTTTTAGCCCAGTTCCCACTTACCCTTTTTGTTTAGGAACGTCTTCCAACAGCATGCTAAGAAAATCCTGGAAAATGAACAGAGCAGCACAGTTAGTATGTTTATGAAGCCATAACCCTGTGTCTACACTGCTGGTGAGAGATTAAAGACTAGAGATAACAGAATGATAAGAAAGAAGTTTATATATCCATTATGGTGATATAGTGACAATATAATGTATATTGTATAAGTAACACATGTATTGTTATTTATACAATATACATTATATTGTCAGTTTTCCAACCCACTCAAGCAAGAAGTGTCAACATTGAAAGAAAATGGGCTTGAAAAGCCTGCTGACTATTTTAACACAATCCCACGTTCCTACTTTTATTTAATCTATAATACACACACACACACAAACAGTATTTAAAACTATTAAAGGCTGTAGATTCACATACAAAAGTAAAGAAACATTGAAATTAAGGGTGTTTACACTCTCTTCACTGTGCTTATGTTACCATGTCATCATTAATTACACAACCACATAAAGCTTTTTGTTCCTTAGGGGACATGCCTGATTAGATCACACCTCCTCCTCATTCCATGACAAAATTCACAATATTGCTGATAACCACATCACGTAAGGAGTAAATTCTTCAAATAAAAGGTAGCTGGAATTTCTTTCATGGTTTTACAAAGATGACGCGATGCCAATGGAAGAGCATTACTATCATCCTCCCTTACAGCGCTATGACAAGCCCTCTTAAGAAAGTTACACCTGACATCACTAAAAGGTTCTCTGGCACCCTATGTTCTACACAACCTAATTTCATTGACAATCACTTTGACAAAATACACTCCTTTGAACAATCTCATAATAATAGGATTTATTAATACAAATTATTCATTTATATGCTCTTTCATAAAACCAATGCATCTGCTTTATTAACACTAATCTTTGTGGACACAAGTTTCATAGGCTAATAAATGTTCCTCACTTCAGTATATGAGTATAGCCTGACTTCTGACTGCAAATTGTTGCTCTCTAAGGTCTTGAAAAATGTTTCCTAAAAGGCAGAAATCTTCTATTTATGGACCTTGCAGTAACAGTCAACAAAAGACGCTGTTTCTCTGTCTGAGTACGGCATTGTTAGAGAATCAAAGTAAGATTGATTGTACAATTGAAACTACTGGTAAGACAGTCAAGCCTTCCTTCTTTAGATTGTAAGTGAGATTCAGGATGTGTTGCAGTGGCTGCAGAATTGCCTTATGACAAAGAGTAAATCACACAGTGCTGGGCTCCGTGTTGCTGTGGCAAGAATGCCATCATTAACTGTGACAGGAGTCATTTTGGCCCAACCACACTGTATTGCAGACATGATGATAAAGTGTGAAATCTCCTTATTTCATACAACTACTTGTAGTTTTGCTGTATGTAAATATTACATCATTCTGTATATAAACAGAGAACTACTGTCTCCTTCCACTTCTGGAAGTTTTGCTGGAGATACAGAGAACACTTATGTGCAAATAAAAAGTATGTAAAGCTCATAATTACAGTTATTTCAAAAGTGTGTGAATAGTAAACCTAAAGTGGTCATCCTACACACTACTGCACTGTGTATACATTAATGCAGCCAGATTCCCTGCTAGATTCCATCAACTTTTCATAATCACACAGTGCACTTAAAGATACCTCTGGTACTAGGATGGTTTTATAATCTGTATACTACACTATGAAATTAAGCATCTCCTTTGTGATTAAAGCGGTCTTCATTTTTTCCAGATATCTATTAAGAATAAAGAAGTAACCATCATTCTACACAGTTTCTTAAAATTAGGATTAATCTATTATATCTTATTTTAACTGCTCCTATTTTGATGCTCCAAAACACAGTAGGAAAACAAATTAACAATTAACTCATCATTAACCAGACAGCTTAACAGTGTAAGCCCCAGGTGATGGAACCACTGACTAGCTTAAGTCAAAAGCCTTTTTTTTGCCCATATAACAGACAGAACCACATGAAAATTAAAGTCTGCAAACAATTCAGTTTCCAAGGTATTCTTATTTCAAGATGAAACAGAACAGCAGCTTTAATTCTGTTAGGAGTACAAGCAACTTGCACTTCTTTCTTTTTATTCATAATCAAAAAACACTCCAGTCATTATTTTAAAAGGCCATTCAAAGCAATTAGCAAGTGAATTCTCTCATAAAAAGAAAAACGGAATATTTTTTAAAAATCCTTCTCAAAGATTCCAGATTTGCTTTACTCATCTGTTGCTAACTCAACTAAAATAAAGCTACTATTAAAAACATACTGAGCATGCAATCAAAATGAAGGAAAAAGGCAAACTGATTAATGTTTCACGTCTGAAGTAATTTCCTTGCACCTTCAGCTCCCATCTAGGAAAATTACTACAAACACCGCTGAAAACAAGACTAGTATTCATAACATGGGCAATTTTTCACTGTTTTACTTTGCCTCATTCCCACAATCCCTAAACCTGGGAACTTTTACAGTTATTTTGGACAAGGTGAAAGTACAGCATTATAATATTTAAACTTACCATTTGCACCTCTATTTATTTTAAATCTTTTATTCATTTAAACACTGACAGCACATTTGTTCAAGAAGGATCTTGAACAAGAAACTTTGTACTAACTTGACTTCATTGCTTCTGCATTTACAATTCCTGCTGTGATTCCTTATCTACCTATACCAGACCCCAACACAATCTTAAAGATTTCTTACAAAGGCAGAAAATGCATTTCAATTAGATATAGCCCTATCCCATTTGCATTTTTTAGTGACCAAAAACCAGTATGATGTTAAAATTCTCTTCCCAATAACTTCACTAGGAGCTGGATTTAGGCTGATGTAAAACAAGGTAAAAGCACAAAAGCAAACAATAGAAGTTTTAATGTACAACACTCTTTCTCCACCATATCAAGTGGTATTTCCAAATGAAGGGAAGTATCTTTTTTTACTTTACATACATTAAGCACATAATTATGGACATATTGCACATATCCAAATAAAAAGTAGCCTAAGAAACAAAAGTTTAGCTTTTGCTTCAATAATCCAGTAACGAAACACTGAGCAGTTTTTTATCCAATAACCGATAAGGGTCTTTCTGGGTGGAGTTATTTCATCTTAGGAGACTGGAGTATGTAAGCTACAAGTTGACATTTCATAGCTAGACAGAGGGAGAAGTCTCTAATGTATGCGCTAGCTAGCTACCATGACTAGTAGTACAACGTGCTGAACATTTTTCAGCATTCAAATGTCTACTGACACAACTCAGCCCACATAACCAGAAGCAACAAGGTAACAATTTTGTACCAAAATCTGAGCACCTTTCTTACCACCAGCTTAAAACACTGGGCTTCTTCTCGTTGTTAGCAATTTCACGACTTCTGTAATTCTCAAAATTCTTCCAGCTGTGTAATAGTGAAGCATCATTTTTACGATTTTGGACACCCTAATACAGATGAGGCTCATATAGTCTCTGGCATTTTCCACACTATGCCAAATGTAACTGCTCATAGTCTCAATAATATGGCACAGGAAACAGCTGCAGCAGTGTTAACTCCCTAAACACGCCAAACATTCCTCCACAGGGCAGAAATGCTGTGTTAAGAGCTACTGCTCCTAACTTCTGGGTGACTTGACACACAAAAGAAATCACAGGTCTGTAAGCTATTTGTGAGATACCTGGACATACATCTTACCCTGTAAGAGTGAGATTCAAAACAGCAAGCATGCAAGCAAAGAATCACTGTGGCTGAATGAAACAGCAGGTGTTAGACTCGAGTTACACAAAATCAGAGGCCCTTACTCTGTGTTCCAAGGAGACATTTATTGGCATCCTGAATATCCTCAAAGATTTCAATCAGAAGACAAACTTCAGCAAAGAAGGTCGTTTCAGGAAGTCACTTACACCCCTTCTCCTCTCTCTTCCCTTGCACCTCACTGTCATCACACTGCTCTTCTAGCAATGCTAAGTATTTGTTGTGTCATGGGTTTTGTTCCAGGCCTGTTTTTTACCATGATGACTTCAGTGACCTGGTTCACAGACACCCCCATGAATGGTTGTTTTCACAGCACTACTGAAGCAAGAAGATGTAGCGCTATTTGCGCAAGCTGGATTCATCACCAGTGACAAGATTCCTAGAACTTTGGGCTCAGCGAGCCATGTAATTTCCTAAATCAAAACAAAACTAGAGCCAGTAGTTACATGACTTTCGCAGAAATCCCTAGTGGAAGGTAAATTTCTTCTAGTGGGCTTTGTCCTTATAAGAAAGATGGTGAAATTAGAAGCATTGAATGAAACAGCATGCAGAGAGGAAGAAAATAAATTCAGAAGCATTTAATTTCTTCTGTTATATATATATATATAATATACATATATATGTATTCTCTTATTATGTAAGTATATAATTTCTTCTCTTTCAGAAACAGAAAGGAATCAGGGAGAAGACTGACTGATCACAACCGAAAACCACAAGCTAAGAGATTACAGGAGACAATTCCAGTATGGTAAATGACCCTATCTTTGAGAACATCAGTACCTATCAACATTGACCTTTTGAAGTATCACGTTAAAAAAAAACCACTCATTGTTTATATTATCAGATACTAGCAGGTCTGATTCAAGTGCCACCATGAAAAAAATGTTCTGCCCTTTAGCAGGCAGGAATTTCACCCATATCAACGAATTACAATTGTCTCTCCCTTTACACCACAACCAGAAATGATGATTTAGGTAGCCAATCCAAAAGTTTGGGTAGTAGAGGAACAAGCCCAAGCACAATACCTGAGAAAGGACGAGCTGCCCATGGAATTTAATGACAAATTTCCGTAAAGATGCAAGGTATGAGACCTCTCCTATTGTCCTTGCCAGAGATCGTAAAAGAAAATAACCCTGCAAAAAATTAAGGCAGAAGCTATGAATTTGCTGATGTCTAGAAGACAGAAGTCTTTATGATATTCATAAAGCAATTTCAATAAAAATCAGCTGACAACACTCACCTTCAAATAGTGAACCTGCATGAAGATTTTTTCTGCTTTAAGACCATATTTGACAACAGAGGCTCCAGACTCACTCAATTCTCCTGTGCTCTCCTTTTTAGGCCTAAAATGGAAACACACTAATTAAGTTTTGGATAAGTAACTAAAGAAATAAGTCATACATTACAGGTTCTGATAGTTGAAAGCATTGTGAATGGCATAGTAACTCTAACCACTTGTGACTAGTCCAGTCTTTTTCTTTACCTTAAGTATATAACTTGACTTAGACAGCCAAACAAGTGAATTTTCTACCAAATAAAATTCATCAGTGTACTGGTTGGTGTAGTCTTTTTACAGCCAGCATGACATCAGGTTGCAGGTCATTCTCCCGTCCAGACGCGTTGTGAACAAAGAGAAACAAATACAAAGAACCTTTTAAGGGTAAGGGGAAGTGGAGGGGAAGATAGTGAAGTCACTACGTTCAACTAGAGTTTTCTCTTTTTTTTACCTGAACTGTGGCTTAACAGCCTACATAACCATCCTTGCAAGAATAACCTCTTTCATCTGCATGCACAATAGACTGCTGAAGAAAGCATTCTGATTTTCATTTTTCCATTTGGGTTGGAAGAAAAGTAGTTCAAATTTTAAAAGAGGAAGTATTTCACACACAGGTTTGAGGTTCACAGACAATAATGTCTAGAAAAAACCTATTTACTGCCTGATTTTAAAATGTAATACAGCATCTGGTATCTCACAAATCTACAATAATAAAGTGTGGAGGACTTCTAGGCTCTTAAGAGCACAGACTGAAACCACAGGGAAGCTGTGGAAACATTTCTTCTTCATTTGTAAGAAGTGCCTTCACAGGCGTAGTACTGAAGACCCCCTTGATTTTTTTCTTCCATTCAGAAAACATCCCAGCTAACAGTAGTCTGACAACAGATGCCTGTCTTAGGAGCCTAACCGTGTGACTAAAACAACCTCTCCAATTCTAAATGTGGATTTTGAAATCATCAGTCTTCGAAACCAAACATCTTTCCCTTCATTTCTACTGCATATGGGAAACACGGGCCACAGCAATGCAAGATTCTTCAAACCACATCACTCATGCAGGAGTGATTTCAGGAGGTAAGACTTGTGATCAAATTTTATTCCATATCTGTGTCTCCCTTGAGAAAAATGTTCTTCCTTTTTTATATCTGTGTAACAGTTTCTTATTACAGTTTTGTCCAGAGTGCTAAACTGCGGGTTTTTTAGACATTATAATTAGGGCCTGCGCATATGAAATCCACTATACACAAAATTTCGATAAAATGTTTGAAGTAAAATAGAGAGAAAAAAACTAGATTGACTTTTACACTGTGTTTCTAACACAGTCCTCTTCCATGTTATAGTTCAGAAACACCTTTCCAGTAAAATCTTCCCTCAACATTGAATGAAAGATATCAATAACTGTTTTCTTATTCTCTGACAACTCCAAATCTTTCAGACTATGTAAATGCTGCAGACACACTGTAGGAAAGCAGAAATCCAGCTATTTCTCTTCTGGATCAGTCTCCTGGAAGGAAGGCCTGCTGACATTCCATACATGACTTTTCACTGTTCTCTGCATACATAAAAAAGCAAAACCTGCTTCATTTCACTCTTAATAAATAGCCCAGTCTGCTGACTTTGAAAAACGGAGTTTGAGCACAGGCTACAGAATCCACACTAAATTAAAATCTCTCTCATAATCATAATTATTCTAAATTAGGCAACCATACTTCCTTCCTCCTGTGATTTTGTGCCTGTGTAGATCCTACGACTGACTAGAAAGGAGTATTGCATCTGGATGATGGTACTGAAGAATTCCATACAAAAAACATATACACATTCCTCTGCAAAGGCTGTACATATATTCTTGAAAATGTCTGTAAAGGAGTGTAACTGGAATGTAACCCTGTTCTCTGCTGTCAGTACTTCAGCACACTATTTTAAAGCAATGCTTACTGTATTTACAAGACATTGAAAGTACAGAGACTGAAAGTTTGTTACACTGACCTACAAAACCTGCATCTAACCTAGCAGATAAAGCCAAGTGTAATGCTAAAGACAAGCTGTCTGGCACATTTTAGATACGGGCAAGTTTCTGAAGGAAGTAGAAGCTGCTTTCTGTTTGCTGGGCAGATGAATACATTGCACTAGTAAAAATACAGCTCACTGGGATGCGAACTGGTAACTAAATGCTCTGATGTGCCAGCTCATGAAAACTTACGCAGAGACTGCAAGAGACCATCCAAAAGCATATTTCCTATCAGACAGAATAAAACTCTTCAAACACCTACAGAGCTGTCAGAAGCACTGCTTGAGGACAGAATGGACCTGACATAAGTGTAACTCAGAGAAATTTAGAGTTAGATATCAACACTGGCTTGCCTTAATGAATAACCACAAACAAGTTCAGCCGTAAGGGTCAAGAGATGAAATGTCAATGCCAGCTTTATTCTGCAGTACAGAATGGATTTCTCTTGTCTTCTCTGCTTTCCTAACATGAGAGATGAGAGTGCTGGATGAGAGTGCTGGTGCTGATGATCTCCAGCAAAATGCGTGCCAAGACATATTTCACAGGTGCTTTTAGACCTGCAGGTTTGCTTCAAATTCTCTGTGTGAGAATATAGGCACAGTTCTGCTGGAAGTCTCATCCTGTGTGAGTACAAAAGTGCCATGAACTCCTTCTTCAATGTTAAGATCTGCTGGTGCTGCCTTTCAGACCTGTTGCCTGTTGAAAAGACACTTACCAGTTTCTTTCTTACCTGACGTCTTTTTTCACAGGTAGCTTATGACATGCTACTTACTATAAAATAATACCAAGTATCCGTAATAAGAAGAAACATCAGGCTAATCATCAGTTTGCTGAGTGGCTTTCACCCGGTCTAAATAGGTATTCATTTGCTGGATCAAAAATTAATAGGTTCAGCTGATGAGTTTGGAGCAGATTTTTCCAGATGTCAGGAGAAAGCACAGATATTCATATGATAGCAGGGAACAAAAAAGTAATTAAAGAATAAGCTTATGCTTGGGAAGAGTGGGTTGGTTGATTTTTTCCTTCCCGCAATGACTGGCAAGAAGTAACAAACAGTTACCATTTACTTTTAATACCCTGTATAAAAACACAAGTTTGAACCAGCCCAAGCCTCACTACAGACTCACAACCTAGAGCAAGGGCCAGGACTGAGATTTTGTCTCTTATATGCCAATTTTAGAAAGCACAAGGACATACTTTCAGAAGGATGAAGAAAAGAAAAAAAGCCCAGTAAATATGCAAAGAGAGAACTTATTCACATCCATGCCACAAAAATAGTAGAAAATATTTATATCTGACTGAAACCAGTAGAAGTCCTTAAATGCAACCACAAGGAACCAGAGATATCAAAGAAGAAGAAATGGCCAGAATCACAAGCTGGCATCATGCTCCTGGCCTGAAGTGTTTATTGGAGACATATTTTTCAAATGAGAAATGAATTTGTCACTCTTTTGTATTAGCATTAGGAATACTACTATCCAAAAGGTAAGCAAAATGCTTATTTTTATGTCTACTAAATGTGCAAGTGAATAGAAAGCTTAAGTTTCAATTTCAAAATAAATCAATCCTTCCTGAGTTTCAAAATGCAAAGGATTGTGGCACTTAGAAAAATTATTTTGAAAATGTACACCACATAACATTTGATTAAAAGTAACAGCTATATAATTCAAACAAAACACAACAAATGTGATTCCATAGTGTTGAAAATGGAAAACACTTAACCAGGTAAGTATCGTGTCACAAGAACCAATATTAAAAAAAAAATCCTTTAAAACAAACAAAAACCTCAGCATGTAAATTGGTAGCTGTGTTGGCAGCAGCTGTATAACAACTAGTGATAAAGCTTGCTTTTGCATTTACAACTATCATCAAATTACACACTTGAACATTTACACACGTGTAACTTCACTGACTGCTTACACATAGGGTACACAATTAATCAATAAACATAGAGCAAAACAGATCAATGAAAGACTTATGCAGCTGGTGATAGGCTTCTGGATTACATGAGGCCTTGGAGAGGAATTTCTGTGTTAGTGAAGGCTCTCTAGAGTGTCCAAATACAAAAGCCTTTTAAGTTCTACTGGGCAAGCAGAAGAAGGGAAGACCTTAAATGAATGAAATGGTAACAGCCCTCCAAAAACATTTAAAAGCTGATAATCTAGAAGATGGGTATCAATTTATTCTTCACTTCCACTTTGTGAAAGAAAAAAAATGAAATCCACATTATTTGAAATAAACAGCCTTTCAATTGTGTATTAGGAAGCAATTTTTAATTGTTAACAATAAGCTTAGCTGTCTTATTGAGACACTAATCTAGCTTGTCTCTCTTACGAAAACTTTTTTACTGAAGCCTTCTAAGAACATGTTAGTAAGAACCCACTTAGGATGGTCTGTGTGTACTGCCTTTACTTCAGAGCAGGAGAATGGACTACATAATTGTTTGAAACCTGCCCCTGTACTTCCATGAGTTGGTCAGAAATCATGGCTAGTTTGAACTAGGATTAGTAAACTCATTATTCTTGGTTGAAGACTGTGAGGAGACAAGCAGTAGAGGCTCAGTGGATCTTGAATTAGACAGACACCCAAGATCAGAGACTATGGAAAATTCCTAACACATCAATCAAAACAGCCCAGATTATTAATCACCAGCAAAGGAAGACTGTTTTTAGCTATCTACAAAGGAGCCTTGAGTTTAGCATCTAACACCTAAAGACCAAAACTCTATTTCAAATATAAATATAAGTGATTTCTTATAAGAAAGTGGATTTTTATAGTTCATTACATTTTTTCTTTGATTTTTAAAGCTTCATTCAGCTTGGCAGTCAGATAACATACTACTGTATGTGCTTGTCTTCAGCCACAGAAAATGACTCTGTTATGGCCTCCAACAGTGAGCTTTGTTCAGGAAATGGTCTTTTATTTTTCCCCCTGAGTAGAAGCTCTTGTAAACCGCTTAGAGACATTTCATATTAAACTAAATCCCATGGTTTCTGAAAGCTTTCTTTAACAAAGGGAGAAGCAATTGCATTATAGTCAAGATGGATAACCTAGTCAGTTTAATTTGCATTTTCTTTTTTTCATTAGAAGTAAATAAGGAAATGCAGTGGATTTAATCAGATGATTTGGATGAATATCTTTTGAAGGGAGAAAATGTGGAAAACATGAGAGAGTGAACATGCAAATGCAAAGATGACACTATCATATCGTTACCTTAAAACTTGCAGCTCTTCTTCAGAGTTTTGCACCTCATCTCTGAGGCGGCGCCAGCGAAGTAAAGCTTTCAATTCCTGTTGCCCTTTTATTTCATCATCTGACAGCTGCTTAGTAAACAAAAAACACAGACCACTGACTGCTGTTGCCCAACAGACAATAATAATTTTCAAAACAAGACACTTGGTTTGTTTCTCTTTAATGTGCAGAAGAGGCAGGAAACAGTACCAATATCCACGATAAAAAAATAACAGTTGCTGCTATGAGAGTTAATAGCAGCACTAAGGAAAACAAAAGCCTCACTGTGCACATCAAATCACTAGTCAGTAAATAGTTCTGACTGAGGAGAGAGATGGTCATGTTGTTTTCCCTTTTGTGAATGCCAACAAACGAACTAAATATACAGTACAGATACCTGGCATAGTGGTTTTGGTCACATCTTTACTCTTCCCAACTTCAGAGTAAAGAGCTAGATTGTGTCCTGGCTTCATTCCTCTTTCCTACTACTTCTGCCATACTCATGAAAGCTCCCAGTTGTGTTTTCCCCCATTTATGTAATATTAACAGAGGTTCCTACTTATGAAATAAATGTCAGGTTGCCAGCTGACAATTATCTTGAACGTAAATATAACTTATGTTTCTCTGTTATAAGAAGAGGTGGCACACTGGGGAAAGCAAAAGCAGCTAATATTACCCTGCATTACATTCAGTCACAACTGAAATTATTCTCAGGCACTATGGAACACACTCATAATCCTTAAATTCTGTGATTGCATAGCATCAAAACTACTCAACAATGTTAAAAAGGTATGCCTTCCACATTAACAAGGGAACTAATCACTGTTCTGCTGCCTCCTCCTTTACATTCAGCTCCAAGGAAGATGTCTACTACAATCAAAATGCTTTCAAGTGACTCACAAAAGCAAAGAATTAATGTGAACAGCTCACAGCAGTGTAGTGATGCTCAATGTGAGGGCACAAAGGAGTTTTAGAACCAAAAGGGAAAACCAAGTGTTTGGACAGCCTTTCTCTCTTTCTTTTTCCAGAAATATGGTACATAACAAGGCATTTTGTTTTGCTTGGTGCTATAAATATGCCAGATACTTAATAAAATGGAGGTTCAGAAGAGTTCAGTTCCCAGTTCTGCCATGCTTTTCCTCAGGTGGAGATCTGCAGACTAAAGGGGTAGAACCTGAGGCAGGCACAGGAAGAAACAACTGACACACGAAATGCTTGAAGTAGCAGAGGTACTATAAAGTAAGAATTGCATCAGAAAAACACTTTACTAGCTGACATGCAACTTATGAACTTTTCACCTTAAGGCAGGCAGTGATTTCTAAGTCTCTGATAGGAGAGTAACTTGCTGGGCAGTAGAAGAGAAAAAAAAGTGTTAAGTGCCAGTGTGTCCTATCTAAAATTTAAATCATCTTAAATTTAAAATCATCTGTCATTTTGCTTTGAGGTACACTTCTTAGCCATCCATTGGACAAAACCGAACAATTTTAATTAGGTACCTGGAATATTACAATAAGCAGTAAGACTGTTGATTTTTTCAGTTTCAGGTACACAACGGAAGTGGAAAGAATGCAGAGGAATTTTTTGATAGTTGAATTTTAATAAATTTGTGGGAGTAAATTTGAGTAATAAATTCGTGGGAAAGTAAAAAGAGATGTTTACATTCTCATTTGCACTGACCTCTACCTCTGTAAACATTTGTATTCATTGTGGATCACTGTTTTTTTAATATCAAGTAAGCATGCAAATTCCAATACCATTTTAAAATACTTTACTTCATAGCACAGGAGGTTTAATTCATATCTAATTCACATATAATTTTGATTTCCACATTAATTTAATTTTGAAGCAATGTATCATCACTTTACCTGTTGTGCCCTAGCCCAAAATATATCTTCTAAAAAAGTGGCAAACCCTTCACTTATCCACTCTTCAGTCCAATCACGAGCACCAATGGCCAGTCCAAACCAAGCATGAGCAATTTCATGACACAGACGTGTTCCACAGAGATGGCTTCCTCCTGGTAGTACACTCTGTGACAGAAAGATGATGTGTGGGCTGCACAAGAGAAATGAGTGACAGAATCCATTACTGACCTGTTACAATGTGTATTGCATGGCAATAATAATAAGAGAACCAAAGAATGGCCTGGATTGGAAGGGACCTTAAAGATCCCCTGGTTTCAACTCTCCTGCCTTGGACAGGGACACCTTTCATTAGTCCTGGTTGCTCAGAGACCCATCCAAACCGGCCTTGAACATTTCCAGGGATGGGGAGTCCACAGCTTCTCTGGGAAACCTATGCCAGTGCCTCACCATCTTCACAGAGAAGAACTTTCTCCTAATATCTATAATCCATTGTTCTTGTAGGCTCCCTTCACATAGGCTTAATTGGCCTGTTAGCTTCTTATTAGTGTATGCATGCTAGGTCATGACTAATAGTTTATATCTCAGGAGTTTGTAGGAATTAAGTTGTAGTTTATTGCTAGTTGGCAGAGAAGCAAACTAAAATTCCACCAAGCAGTTGTATTGTATTCAACCAGCTATTAATTGTAATAAGTAACTTAAACCAAAGTTTTATATTTCTCACGTTACAAGACGGATTTATTTCAATAGAAACATTTATATAAAAGCCAGGTTTATAAAATATGAGTGGTGTTAATAATGGCAACAAGTATTTATCAGTTAAATGATCAAAGACGGAAATAAATAAAGCAGAAACATTTAATAAAGAAAGGAAATCACTGTCCAAAGGTAAAAAGTCATGTATAGCAAAGCACATGTGTTTGTCAAAATTTCAAACAAGCTCAGAAGATACCCTCTCATGATAGGAGTTGATCATTTCTGATCAAATGCAGAAGAAGGAGAACATATTTTACTACAACCACAGAAGTGAGAAGCCATAAATATCTACTTTTCACACCAGCAGGAGAACAATCCAGCCTGTATCTACTCTGCTTTGTACTCAAGCACTATAAGAAGAAACTGTGGGGGAAAACTCTTATGAATTTTGTCACTCTGCTATTGAAAATACACTGAACCCCAAGTTACTGCAGTTCCCAATCCATGTGCTACTGTAAGGCAATTTCTGCTATGCTTACAGACATTACAGACATTAACATCTCAAAATATACGCAACTTTTGAAACTAAGTATATCTAGGAAATAAAAGTAGCAGAACTAATATGCAAGGTATGCAAAGCAGCAGAACTAATATGCAATATAACTCTGACTAATATGCAAGGGGTTAATGGGGCACCACGTCACGTATGGGAGTAGCAAGGACACAAACCAAGACTACCATCCACAGAGTGTTCCTGCATTAACCCATGGTATACATGATCTGTAGTTCAACTCTTTTCTCACTCCAGTCAGTCACAAAGCAAAGGAAGTACAAGGATAATAACTTCAAGACCAGAGGTCTTTAAGTCTAGCCTTCCAAGCATGGGAGAGGAGTGTATGGCCTTAAGACATTTCCAAGAGTCAAATATTATTCGTCAGCATTCCAAAGAGCTTCCCCACCCGTCCTACCCTTCCGTTGGAAATATTAAAACACCCACAGTTTTCTTGTAACCAGTTCAATGCCCGGAACTGGGACCATAAAATATAATACACACTTAGATAGAAAAACATACTCAACAACTATCTCCTTATAAAAAAATAGTTACCCAGCCAAGAAAGTTAATACATTTCAATCAGACAGCATTGTAAGAAACAATGTAAGAAATTAAAGTACTAAATGGAGGAACCAAGTAACACAAAAAAAGCAAGTAAAAACAACAGCTCTCCAAATCTTTGCAAAAAGCAATCCCGATTAAAAGAATGAAGGCAAAGAGAGATGGGGGAAAAATGTGAGCACAGAAGCTGTAGAACATGATGAATCTTTTATTATAAAGCCCCCAGTGAGAAAAATAACTACAACTTTGATGGTATTACTTTGGTCAGTTGTAAGTAAATGACCCTTAACTGTGGCATGTGTACAGCGCTACAAAGAAAAACTGCAGAAATAGACCAAGTAAATAACATTCCAGACATACTGGTGGCACATTTCAGCCACTTGGTTAAGCAAAACAAAAGTAACTTCATGCCTCATAAATAGGCTCACATAACAGTTAGCATTTTAAGTCTATCGTAGGTAAATATACTATAAAGCAAAGATTGTATTTCCTGCTTTCTCCAATCACTTAAAAAACGCCACATTGGGACAATATTCTCATTTACAGACAGATTATAAATCACTTCCGTGAGAAAAATGTATATGAGTTAAATTTTGGCCAAAGAACATGAGTACAGCTTCCTACAAAGCTAAAATAAGATTATGTGCTGCAGTAGAATTTAATTTTAGAGTCTGAGCAGAGCCAGCAACTTCCTTTCCTGAGAACACCTTAAATGATTCCTTTTATTTTGTTTGCCCTTAACAAACAGTACTATCTCCAATTCAAACTGCTGAAAAGTTCCCATTTTTCTTAAGAGTAATTTTATCAAAGACTGAAAATGTCTCTGGAAGATGTCCAGCACCTATTACACTGGAAGAAGTTTGAGTCTATGTATTTGTTTGAAACACAGATTCTCTGTTTTCAATACATATTTGAATTCCAGAAACTCTGCTCCACCTATACGGACACCAACCAAATCTACCTTTCTAATATCATCTAGGATGTGCAATGTTCATAGAATCATAGAATTGCTTGTGTCAGAAAGGACCTTAAAGATCATGTAGTTCCAATCCCACTGCTGTGGGCAGGAACACTTTCCACTAGACCAGGTTGCTCAAAGACCCATCCAGACTGGTCTTGAACACCTCCAGGGATGGGGAGTCCACAGCTTCTCTGGGAAACCTGTTCCTGTGCCTCACCATCCTCACAGAAAAAATTTCTTCCTAACATCTAATCAAAATCTTCTGTCTTTGAGTTTGAAGCCATTCCCCTTTGTCCTACCACTACATGCTCTTCTAAAAAGTCTCTCTCCATCTTTCTTGGAGGCTCCCTTCAGGTACTGGAAGGCCGCAGTTAAGTCACTCCAAAGCCTTCTTTTCCAGGTTGAACAAACTCAATTCTCGCAGCCTTTCCTCACAGGAGAGGTGCACCATTCCTCTAAGCATCTTGGTGACCGTTCTCTGGACTCACTTGAACAGGTTGATGTCCTCTCTGTGCTGGGAAAATGTTATGAATGTTATTAATTGCTCATTGTTACTTAGCAGCATTGTTCATAAAACACTCAATAATCCAAGGAAGTGTCTAAGTGAAAAATAAGATAATTGGACTGGTAATTACATTGCAAGACCCAAAGTGTTTGGGTTTTTTTAAACAAGAAATTTGGCCCTTCTACCATCTGTTTGGTTTACCAGGAACAAATTATAAGTCTTGATATCCCTTTCTTTGATTCTTGAAAAGGAAAGAAATCCATTCATACATTAGAAATGGACAAAGATGATTCACCTCAGAAATTACATCAAGACCTGACAAGGCCCGTGCATCTTATAAATGCCTCTAGCAAGTAGGTTCCAAGTTTCTGAAACAGGCCAGAACAGGCAAGCTGGATGTGGTAAGAAAGATGGGAAACCTCTCCCATTTAACAAAAAAACCAACAATCCTACCAGTCCTTCCCAGGAAGCTGGACAAGTTCCCAATGGCTCTAAGAGAAAAAGAAGTTAATGATTTGTTTTCGACAAGTATACACTTGGTTACCCTTCTGAAGCAAAAGAGCATTATTCTAACCATGCTTTTAACTTAGATATTCACATCACTCCACTGGAAGAAGGAACAAGTTCCCCTTCCCAGTTAAATTGCAGTTAAGGGAAATCTCAACACTGTAACTATGGCATGAATGCACATAAAGGAAAAACTGAGCCCCAAAGTGAAAGAATTTGTTGTTGTGAAAGGCCAGAGAATCCTGATGTTCCAATCATTCAAATCCACCCATGTAGACATCCTTAACAGACAGCCTCTTTAAAAAATAAAAGGTTTCCAATGAGTCCTAAAGCTCTGAACAGTAATCTGACCATTTGAGAAGCCAAATCTCTAACAGCAATTTTTCACAACTTTCTCTAGACCCTTGACTTGGATGCAAGTGCTGTTTTGCACACATAATCAGGTGAGACACACAGCACAAACCCTAGCCAAATGTATGTGCAAGAACTTAAATACACATTTAAGACGGGAATATGAAGTTCGTTTCTAACAAACTTGTTCCATTCATTTTGAAGTAGAAATCTTTCCCTCTTAACACACAAAGATTTGCACATACCATACACTTTCTCACATACTTGTTGAAATAACAGAGCCAAGACTATTGTCACCTGGGAAATAATGCTTCTGAGTCAAAAGTAGCACCTAAAATCACTATTACAGATACTGGTTTTTTATACATATTTTTCAAAAATCGTATTTTGCATTTTCTATTTAGAAAAAAAGTAATCAGATAGTAAATGGATGAGACAGTTATTGTAGGTAGAAGACAGCAGGGGAAGTCTCTCTCAAATATTTTGATAGGAACACATTAAAATTAAGATATACATTTCAAGATTACTGGAATTTGGGAACGCTAGAGAATTAAATGACAGTTCTTCACAAATACTTTGTGCAAACTCTCTTAAGTTGCCTCCAACCTACGTTCTTCCAGTGATACAAAGAACAGTATCAGCATGATGTCTGCAGTATCTACATTAGACTTTGACTGTTAGCTTAACTTATCTTTGAGGGTACTTGTGCCATTGGAATACAGACACAGGAACATGCAACATCCACTTTCTTACCTCTATAATCTCCATTGGTCTAGTGTATGTTACAGTGCAGTACTGAGAGAACTACAATCTTTTTCACCTCCTAGGTTTATAGTATACCAGACACTCAAATATATATTCAGATGCAGTAGTAGAGACAAAGATCTAATACATAGAATAGTCTGAGCACTATTCCAGAAATAATGCAAGCTTGTTAAAGGTTTTCCTTCCTACCATCATAGTGAGAAACCAAAAAATGACAGAAGTTTCAGCTGAAAGTCATTTTAGAGCAGATGACTAACTTTTTCCTCCGTAAGTCATGTAGGAACACAGTAGGGTAGGCAACATGGAAAGAAAACTAACCCCTGTGTTTTGGAAAGAGGATAGTAACAGTCAACTCAGTAGTGCAATTCAAGATCCAAACTGCAAATTTCAGTCAAGTGCCTAAATAATGATCTGAACACCCGAGCAGCAGCTGCTCTGTGAACTGGTAATCTCTTCAGTCTTGTGTATTTTGCAGCCCCAAACCATGATAGTGAGGATACGTATAAACAAGGCTGAAACCCTCTCAGGAGAAACTCTACTGCTGTTCAACAGCAAAACCAGTACTCGCCACAGAACTGAAGAATTTATACAGTGAAAGGAAAAAGATAACATGAGCCTAAGCTCAAAACCACCACACAAACAGCAGGGTTTGTAACAAATCTCGATCCTTCTCAGTGTTTTCAATCCCATATTAACATCAAATGAAAAACTTCTAAGAAAACCTGCATAAAAAGACAGTATGTATTTATCACATACAACGGTGACACCTTTCAATGTCTTTGGACTTATTTATTTGATTGGTCACAATTTATTTGATTTGTCTGCACATTATTCAGAGAGAAGATTTTATAAAGTCTCTTCAGAGACCCAAATAGCTTTGGAACTTTATGATGAATAAAAATAAATTAAGCCACATAGAAAATGTTGACAAGAGTTGACAAATGTAATTTTTATACGCTAGGAGACCTTACTTTGCTACCACAAAAGGACCAATCATACTGACCTGAAACAAAAGGATACAGGCTTGATGTACTTCAAAAAAATAAAGAATTTGATGCACTCCCACATAATGTGGGATCAGCCTAAAGTAAGACTATCAACCAAACTTATTCCACATAACTAAATTCTCTTAACTTTATGCTCAGTGTCAGGGAATATGAAATATAAAATGCAGAGCTGTATCTCCTAAAACAAGGTATTTATTGAGTTGCACAACAAAATGCATGCCTAGCAGACAAGAAACATTTTGGAAGTTTTAATATTTGCACCAACCTTGCCAAAAAAAGTGCCTTTTTGTGCTTAGTTTCTTTTCAAGAAGAGGATCTGTTTTCAAGTTCTTGCTTTCTTCTAAGGATCAGCTTCTCTGTCCACAATCCAAGTAAAATACACAATGCTAAAAACATGGACTGGAACTATCACTTGCAACAGAATGGTCACAAGAATTTCCTTAGACCTGACTATCAAGATCGGAAGCACACCACAAAACAGAATCATAGAACCATTTCGTTTGGGAATGACCTCTAAGATCACCAAGTCAAACCACTAACCCAGCATTGTCAAGCCCACCATTAAACCATGTCCCTAAGTGCCACATCTACCATCTTTTAAATACCTCCAGGGATGGTGATTCCACCACTTCCTTGGGTAGCCTGTTCCAATGCTTGACAACCCTTTCTGTGAAGAAATTTTTTCTAATATAAACCCCCCCTGGTGCAAGTTGAGGCCATTTCCTCTTGTCCTGTCATTTGTTATCTGGAAGAAGAAACCAAACCCTACCAGGCTGCACCCTCCTGTCAGGGAGTTGTAGAGAGCAATGAGGTCTCCCCTGAGCCTCCTCTTCCCCAGACTAAACACCCCCAGCTCCCTCAGCTGCTCCTCACAAGACTTGTGCTCCAGACCCTACCTCAGTTCTGTTGCCCTTCTCTGGACATACTCCAGCCCCTTAATGTCCTTCTTACAGTGAGGGGCCCAGAACTGAGCACAGCATTCGAGGTGTGGCCTCACCAGTCCTGAGTACAGGGAGACAATCACTGCCCTCGTCTTGCGGGCCACACTATTGCTGATACAGGCCAGGATGCCATTGGTCTTCTTGGCCACCTGGGCACACACCTGCTCATCTTCAGCCACTGTCAGCCAGCAATCCCAGGTCCTTTTCCACTGAGCACTTCCCGCCACTCTGCCCCAAGGCTGTAGCGAAGGATGTGGTTGTTGTGACGCAAGTGCAGAACCCAGCACCTGGCCTTGTTAAACCTCATACCACTGACCTCAGCCCATTGATCCAGTCTGTCCAGATCCCTCTGCAGAGCCTTCCTGCTCTCCAGCAGATCAACTCACCCACCCAACTTGTTTGCAAATGAACAATCTGGTAATATCACAACTAAATTCTTCAAACAATTATATCTCATCATCTCTGTAACACACACAGAGCACACAGTCTTCGAAAGTGCTAAGTCAAAAACCTTTAAATGTGTTTTTATAAAAAAATCACAAAACAACTTATCAGTGCCTAATATCCTGCTGCACTTGTATCACGGTAATACATCCTATCTGCTTAAAATATCCTGACTTGGGCAATAAATCAAGAAGGAAACAAAGAATGGTGTATTTTACATACAAACTTCAGACTGAGATTCAAGTATTGCCAGTAAGTTAACCCAATTTTGTAATAAGATCATTAGAAATTAGAGGTGACAAAACAAACACGAGTCAAGTCAAATAAAAACTGCAGAGCTGAAGAGTTATTCATTAGTTGACCTCTGATGCCCCCAACATACCTAACAACAGCTTTAGCTCACTTCTTTTCATCTTCCACATTCTGAACCACAATGAGGAAATCACAGGGTATGAACATTTTTTGGAACTCTCCAGATTTTGTTTACTAATGTCATATGTAAGCCCAACAATATCTACTCATTTAGAAACTTCCGTAATCCCAAGATTTGTGACAAGCAGTAAATTGCCTGCTATTGTAAAGAGAAGCAAACATAGAAAATTATGGTGTGCGGGGAGAGAAAGAATTACAAAACCTCAAAAGTTTCAAAACCTCAAGCTCCCATCAAGATTTTTTTACAGGTTTGTTTGAAACCTCCTGCCCAAAAAACCCACAAAGTAACACACTCTTTTATAAAAATCAATCACAAAATACTTCCCAGTAACAAATGGCTACAACACAGTCAAAAATCTTACCGTCAGCTTTCCAAGGGAAACACCTTGAGGAACTAGTTTTTCATGTTCTATATCACACAATGACTTTTCCATAATTAATTTATTTAGTTAACTGATTTATGGCTAAGTGACTTCAATAAATACAAGCACTTGTTTCACTACCAAGAAAAAAAGCAACAAAGCCAACTCTGTATTTTATGGAGCTCAGTTTTTAACCTTCACACTTCACTTCCAACTGCTTCTCAAAAAAATATTGACACTGCTAACACTGAAAGTAATTTGTGACACCGGTTTCCAGATCCCTTACTAAATATTCATAGAATAAAACTGCATTGTTTCATGGCAGACATTTCCAAACAAGTCTTACAAGCTACACAACTGTATTTGGTTATTTCTGTTTTTCTTAAAAACCAGATCTATTGGAAGCCAATCTACAGTACTTCAATTACAGAGCAAGAAATAAAGATGAAGAAAAAAAATGTATTTCTAATTCAGATTACTCCGCAAAGTATCTTAAGACACGGATTTTTTCATCTTTTTTTTTTGTTTGATGTAAGACAGCTGATATATCACAACGATGATAAAACATCTTTACTCTTATTGCTATAGGTAGCTCACAAAAGGTCAGAGGCTGAAGGACAAATTTTGTTCATGTCTAAGGAGACTGAGGAAATATCATACTTCCACTAATTTCAGTAAGAATTTTATATACAAATATAAATGCACTATTTGGTTTACATTCCAAATTTGCTATGTTTCAGCTTTTACATGAAACTTAACACATTTCTGAGTCCTTCCAAATATTAGAAATTGGTCAAATGAAGAAAATACTAAAAAAACCAAACATTTATACTATTAACCATGTGAAAATGCTCAATAACAAATAATAGCAGAAAGTACCTATTTGAACCACGTGTTTATATTATTTTTTTTTTCATTTAACCCTGATTTATATAAGGACCACAAACCGAAATAAAAAAAAGTGAACAGAATATCGCAATGGATAGACACTGATCATGTCTATTGTAATTAAATATTTTAATTGATCATATTATTTTTGCAAGAAGTGAATAATGGAAAGAGATACAGATACACGTACTTATACCTCTCACTTTGTAAATATAAAATAGTTCTGTGTGAGTATTTTTTTGTTTTCTTCTCATATTCCAAAGGGAAGCTTTAAAAAAGAAGATTCTCTTGTTTTATATTAGAAATAAATACAGCATTTGTTTCATGGATTTTTCAAACTACTCTTTCTGTTATTGCTAAAAAATTATTAATATGATCAACAGTCACTAACAACATTCCTCAGCTCCAGTCTAAGTGATGACATTCTGTCACTGATGGATGATATTACTTGATTGTGGATGGATTTCATTAGTTGTAACTTTCCATCATTGTTATTACTGGAAGATTTGGATTTCCTTTTACTGTATTACAAAGTTTCTGGCAGATATTAACACAGCAGAGAGACAAAGTGCAAATAACCAGCTACGATAAACAGTCAGATAGAAAGCAATATATACACACACTTTACCATATTCAGTGAAAATCACTCAAGTTTAGGGCCTATGCATTAGTGCTCTCAAAAGGTGACATGGACAAGACAAAATAAAGAACGAGTCATTTTTTCTTCACATAATTTATACAAGAAAGATTTTAGCCACAACAAAAAAACCAAATCAATGAAAAAATGAACACAGATCACTTGTTCAAGTTTTCCAGGATTCTCTTCTCAGTCCAAGGCCTTGTGGTACCACTGTTCTAAAAGCAATAAGGAAATTAGATCTGCTGGAAGGCAGAAGTGGTTCTTATTAAATCTCTATGAGCTACAGTAAAAGTAGCATCACAAACAAAACCAAACCTAAGAAATGCTCTTGTTTTTTAAGGATTCCTGTGACAAATACCTGATTTGCAGAATGAGAAAACTCCAGATATATACCCAAATCATTCAGGAAATCTCAAACATTACTGGAGGAGAAAGAGCTATAAATCCTTGATGTTTCTAAGAAAAAAAAATTAAAGAGGTAAAGCTCAGATTTAAAAAAGAAATATCAGAACTTCTCAGATCATACAAGAGGCACAGATACAATTCTTTAAAATTTTCAGTTGGTACCTATTACACTCTTGTTCCTTGTGCCAATTATAAACGTGGGAGCAAACAAAAAGACTATAATAGTTATCCAATTCACATGTAATCTAATTTCTGCTCATATGCAGAATCATTCACAATTCTTGCTTTTAAGAACTGGTACTTATTAATCCATTTTCTGAAGTCTTTCATTTTACTTAAAAAATTGGTGCAGAATGGTGCAAATCCAACACTATCAAGTCTTTTTGATTTTCAGCTTTACTGCTAAAATGCATTATTTCTAATATGCCTTTATCCACTGTTTATACACACATATATTCATCTTAGAAATACAGAAATTTAACTAATTAGCTGTACTATCATCCATAACCTGTTTTTCTTAATTTTGTCATCTATAAACAGTATATAAACTGATAAAAAATTACATGTTTTCATTTTACTGAATGAGTATCCAATGCTTCTAGCTACTTTGACTAAGGAGATACATGCTGTTAGCAAAAAAAAAGAGAGAAAAACATAGAAAAATACGTAATGGCTTCATTTTCTTAGTTTATTCTGCACAGCAGCTATACAACCCTTCTTTTTTCTATGCATCAGTCAATAAGATATCTGTTGTGCTTTTGCACAAAGAACAAAGATGCCTTTATCAATTCTCAGAAGTCTGTAGGACAAACCATTCATGCTGTCAAACCCCCTAAAACCCTTTCATCAAATAATGAAATCCATCAGTGACAAATGTCAACATACTAATTTGTTAAATACCGAACAAAAGGAACATTCAGAAGAGGTGCTTCATTTCATGTTATATCAGCCCTTCAATTTGTAACAACTTTAAGGCAGCCCACAGATCATGCAATATTAAAACAGAACAGCACTATGATTATTAAAACTAGAACAATCTACCATCCTTACAATAAATGCTAAGTTCAACAACACTGTAAACAGAATCTTTTGGGAACATGGAACTCTTTGTCATGCACTCATTTTCCTCCTTTTTGGAAGATGATTTCCAAGTAAAATCTTACAAACAAACACAGATTCTTTTTCACACACAGTCCCATTTACTGTGCTGATGGAGAAATAAGATTAAATTACATCATATCCAGTGACAGAAGAGCTTCATTGTGCTCGAGAATTACTTTATCCATTATACAGGACATCCAGCTATTAATGTAGAATCATATAGCAAAGGGATAGTTTAGCTTGAAGTAGCTAGCGTGCATGTGAATTACTTTATTCATCATACAAAGACATCCAGCTGTTATTATTGAAACACACAGTAAGGGATAGTCCCATTGAAAATAGCTAGCATAACTGAGAACTGCATTAATTAGTTATAATATTAAGTATCACATCTTAATGAACTTCTATTCTGTTGCATCTTCTATCAATTTACCTTTTTGTACATCTCTAGATTTGTTTCAGGACATCCTAAGGACTAGACAAATACTTTTCCTGTTGTCCAGGATACTGCCACAGACTATATTTACCTGTTCTTTCCAAAGATGCTGAAAAGAAGGCAACACCTTTATATTTCAGAAACATCTATTGCACCCAACATTTCTTCTGTGGATTTCCAACAGCAGCCTGATAACTTCCGCTTTGTGAATTTATCCAGTCAACCTTGCATATAGAACGTCAGTTTTGAAGTTAAGTTTATAATGCCAAATTATTTGGCAAAATGCTAATACAGATTACATTAGTAAGTATTTAGTAAGTATCTTTCCAAATCCAAAAGAATACAATGAGGTGGTTTCCTGCCTTGCAGGATCAGAGCAACTATGCTACCATGTGTCAAAAGATACTAATTTTGAGGTGGTTCTGTTTAGTTGTTTTGGATTTTTTTTTTAAATCAGCATGGATTTTAAACTTTAAAATAAGCAGAAAAATTTTGATTGCTTCCCCTGTACTCTCCTGACAACAGTTCTCCTACTACACTGAAACCTCTCTCATGCATTCATATTTGCATGTGGATATTGACCACTCACAGGATGTGAACATATTCCAAAATTTCTAACAAGACCAAAGGTAATTATGTTTACAGTTAAATTCAGTTAATACCAGTTGCATAACCAGCAGTTCCTGCTGGATACTTCCCTGAAAACTTAAACTTAAGTCTGCACCTTGCCAAATGGTTAAAATTTGTTTCTACTTATTCTGTCTTGTCAGCATTGATCAATTTTTTTAAACCTCAAATGGTATTTGGCATTTACATCAGTTTAGATTTACGAACCTGATGACCAAAAAATTGTGTAAACTGTGTAATTTTTCAGTGAGTACCAACGGGAGCTTCCAAATAGCTAGCAGTTTTACAGCTAAATGCAGTCACTCTGCTGTAAATCTAGTTAATGTCCAGAGAGTGTAATTCCTTTACACTTTTAGTTTTAGCAGAATTTAAAGTGGGACATCACCCTTTGAGACTTGCTTCAATTGTGAGTGTGTCTGTGGCAAACTGTGCACACTTGCATGACAGCAACTTAAACTGTAATACAGCTTGTTGGTTTTAGATTAGAAGACACCTAAAAATATGAATTCCCTACTGAGGTTACATCCTGGATTCAAACCTCTAGGTCTACGATGCTGTCCTCACCACCTCTTACCCAGAGGCAGAAATAAGAACCTGTTACTCTCTCCATGGCCTGACTCTGCAAGGGACAGTATCTCTCAGTGCGTTTCTCCTGGGCTCAATGCCAAGTTCTGGAGATAAAAGTCCTTCCGTGACCTTGCTTCTGCTGATAGCCATCACTCTATAGCTATAACTCCAGCAGATTTAAATTTAATTAACTGAGAATCCATTGCAAATATTAGTTATACAGACATATACAAACAGGATGGAGCTGTTTCTTCTCAAAAAGAGAAGAAATACCTCTGTTACTGCAGTACATTTTCTTTTCTAGGAACTTAAAGAACTTGCATGCATACATGTGTACTGTTGTATCAGCTCAGAACAACTGGCCAAGGAAAAAATTAAGCTTCAAGAGAAAAATAACCTATCTAATCTGGCACTACTACACAACAGAGTAACACCAGGATCTGGTCAAAATCAGAGGCCTGTTTCTGAGATATTTTAAGGAAAAACTAAACAGCTGTTAAGCTGAGACTGTTGGTATATACCATCTGTACAAGGATGTGTCCACTATGGCTTTTAAGAAAAAAGAAGTTGTTTAGTGAATAAATAGGATTTTCTGAATTCTACTTTGTAAGATGTTTCGGTGGTGTTTGGACGGTCGGGACGGATGGAGACGAGAGATCTCTGAAGTCAGGTTTTAGTGCATGAGGTTTATTACGAAGGGCGTGGGTACAGGGGGCCTGCTTAGAGCTGCCAGCCGCAGCTCGGAGCAGGCCAGAAAAGTGAAGGAGTGCAAGAGAGAGAGAGAGCTGAAGAAGAAGGGTGAGAAGGATGTAGTAGGTTAAGAAGGGTGAAGGAAGGATGAAGAAGGTGTGGAAGCTGCGTAGAAGTCCTTTACAATACAATAAATCATCTTCTGTGTTGAATATTCTAATTTTCATCAACCAACCTAGTACAAGATACAAATCCTATAGCATTTACATACAGCGTATAAGAATCATTGCATTACCATACTGTGTTACATTTTAAACTCTAAAACTACTCTTTGGACCCCTTCTGCCAAGCTAGCAGGGTCTGCTCTGACCCTTGGACCTGCTTTCAAGCAGAGGGTATTGTTCAATCAAGAGGGGATTACCTTCAGTGGCCATACCATTGTTTTCCAGTTGTTCAGTAACCAAGGCCTGGTATCTCAAAGTATGCTTTCATTTCTATCTGGTTCATAGTTTCCATATACTCAGCATCTTTTGCCAGGCAATCATACTCATAAGTCTTTCCTGTTTCATCTTCCCCAACACTACTTTCTCTGCCAATATATGTTTTTCTAGAAACTTGTGTGAAGCTAAGACTTCACAGAGACTGTAGACCAATTGCATAACTTCATTTTATCCTTAATTCTTTCCTTGCAATAAAGGGAGATCTTTTTTTAAAATCAGGCATATTCATGACACTGACTTACCATAGTATTTCAACTGTTCTAGAGTAGTGAGTGAATAAAACCAGTTTTCTTTGCACTGTTTTAGCACATATTTAGTCTATCAAATTGGCATAAAGAAAATATGATAATTCAAACTTAAGTAATGGGATTCAGAAAGAGGAATTTATCTGTAAATCTCTTTGTTCCAAGACGTAACTTGCACATACTGCTTTTACATACATACTATGTACTATCAATATGTAATGTTTAGCATTACATATACATCACACAAGGTAAGAAACGCAGCACTGGCCCTGAAGATTATTTTACCCTTTTTTGCCACTGAAGCCAGCGGGGAAGAGAAAGATTTTCCCCTAACAGTTCAAAGTCATGTTCTACAGCCACTTAGAAATAACTTTGCTTTCTTTCCGAACTAACGATTTTGTCTCTGATATGCTGCATTTTTGTCTGCAGCACTGCACTGTAAGTAAAACACAATGGTGCTTCAGCTGGCCCCAAAAAAATGCAAAAAATTTTATGTGCAAAGACAGAAGCCTATTAAATATTGCAAGATATATATGTAAGACATAGAAGATAATAGCAAAGTCATTTCTATCACTGACAACAAATCTCTTTCTGCATTTCAACATGCTAAGGTCTAATTTAGGTCTCTAAAAAAATTGTTCAGTGTCCAAACCACATGCACCTCTCTTTTGGTGGTCTACAAAGTTACTGTCAAGAAGACTTACAAGGCTATTCAGAATTATCTCGTTGCTTTAACTCAGTATCTATCATTATCAAGCTGGTGATCATACAAAAAAAACTTGTTCCTAAGAGCAAACATCTTGATGTTTATTTGACAAAACAGCTCTGTATACAATAAATTAAATTCTCTGTACTGGCTCCTTATAATTCAAAACACCACCTTAACTTTTACCTTCAAACAATTTAAGCAGAGGAGAACAATTTTCCAAGTAATCTTAGAGGTACTTGAAAATCTAAAATAATTCTATAATTAAAGGGAAATGAAACTTTACTAAATATCAGTGCAGCATCATATCATAAATGTCATATTATCAAATGAATATGACTTCACTGTTCAAAATGTCTCAACATTTAAAACTAGACTTAGAGTCAAAATTATTATAAACTTGTAACAGCAAAGCACATAGTAACCTGCTTTGTTAAGCAGAGGTAGAATTTACACAATACTATGGAAAGAGCAGATAGTCATTACAAATTACATGCCTGCCACCCAGCAAAACATCAGACTGGCCTTTAAATTGAAAGAAATTAAACCATCTACTTCCTTCATGCTACCACAGATAAAGGAAATCCAAAAAGCATCTGAGAAAATAGAGATGGTATTTTATTCACAAACCACAATCTCCAAGCAGATTTTTCATATCCTCAAACCCATTCATCCCAATTCATTTACCCCAAATCCTCCACAGACTCAGTTCCCTTTTCTTGTCCTTGGAAGCACACTCAGCAGTACACTTGTGCTCCTGATCTCCCTAAGGAGAAACTGTTCTAGCATGCATTCCTCCCCCCATTTCAACAGTTTAACTCTCAGTCTATATCACAAGATTCCTACTAGTCCTAAAGTGAATCTCCAACAGCCAAAAACTAGTGGGAAGCATGAGTGTGTACAGAGAAAATACATATGACAACACTCTTGACTGTAATGTATTACATATCAGCTCTTGCAAAACTTAAAAAAAATCTTATTTCAAATTTTCAGTCAAATATAATGACCCACAAGCAAGAGGTGCTAACTTTTGCAGAACAAACCATCATATTTGGACAACACACTGAAAAATTCTGTAGTTCAACCATTCATCTTTTCTCAAAAAAACAACCCCAAACAACACAACTTTTCCTTAGTCAGCACAATCAGAAGAAATCTATGTCAGAAATTTAATCATTGAAATATAAAATACGGCAGGAAAATCTGTTTTTAACTGCATTAAATGTTTAGGGTTTAATGGCAGTGTGGACCCACCTTGGAAAGCATGGAGACTTTTAATTAGCATTTTTCCTAAAAATTAAACAATGTTGCAATTATTTGGCTGGAACAGATGGAGGGAGACTTCACATGAAATTGTTTACCAGGTGCAACTGATGTGGTTTAATGTATTTCAGGTGCTCTAACTAAACTGTTCCTTTACTTATATAGGTACGGAAATCTGCCTGTACCTTTCAAATAATATTCTTCCCTATAAGAGGGATGCAGAATAATTTGAACACCATCAACACATCACAGAAATCTACTCTGCATAAAACATAAAAACCTTAACTATTCAGCAGTGGGAGAGAAAGTGCTAAAGCTAGCAAAGATTTTTTTTTTCAGATATTTAGTATAAGTGAATTATACTAACCATCCTTCATTTCATTGTCTTTATCAATGCATTTGCTGCAACAGTCTCAGTACAAGGATAAACTAAAACATTAATATCACTACAGCCCAGATTCCCCACAGTGTGTCCTATAATGTCCCCTCTTCTTTCAACACATTTTTCATTGTAATTTAATTAATGTTCTTATGTATTCCATTGAACATTTCCAAAACAAGCAGTGGATATTCGTGTCATGACAAAATACTATATCAAGCCAGTTCCATTCAGCCTTCTCTGCTTGTAGTCGCATGTAAAGGAGGAAATTAGAAGAGCTTCCCACACCTCAGGGAAGAGAAATAATCTACTGCCAAAGAGAGCTAACTCACACCAGTTAAACTTATAATAAGCAAGTTATAATGATTAGCTGAAAGTAAAGTATGTTGGAACACCTGCTTTGACATTTGAGCATTAGTAATAAAAACAGTAGTTACCAGCCCTACATTTTTAAATCAAGCAACCTTTGCAAAAAGGAGAAAGGGAACAAAACATCAAGAAATCCACACCATTGCTTGAGAGGTTTGCCAGATTTATTGCTACTGTAAAGATTAAAATCACTCACCATTAAGAATTCTATGTATTCATTGCATTCAGATGTCAAAAGTCTGAAAATTATGGGATCAAGAGAGTGGTTTCTAGGCAGATAATAAATAAAGAATAAGATTAAAATAGAAACATTGAAAAACACTCAAAGAACTACCTATAAAAGAGCAGACCATTGCTATAATTTCCACTGTGATCACAAGCATAGGACTATGCCCAAAGTAGTCACAACAATAGGAAAAAACATTTTCCTATGGTTTACAACAAAAAAGCTAAAGATATCAAGATGAAACAAGGTCATTTGAAACCACCAAATTAACAGAAATGAACCAGCTTCCAGACATCTTGCGAGAATTATGGTGACAGCATGGGTGTCTTTTTATTCTCAAAGTTCTTTCAAGTCTAGTAAGTAAATACTAAACAATTTCTGTGAGCCTTGGAGTGAGGGGATAGTGTGGTGTTTTGGTGCACTACCAACACTTTTCTGCCTTTTTTTAAAGGCAGTAGAAACCGCCATATTTGACAACAGCAAAGCAACAGTTGCCAGCATGTAACAACTGTGGAGAAGGGCAGCACAGGACCTTCCAGCCGTATTTCACATTTATACTCAATCTGTTACAAAGCTTAGCATCTGCCGACAGGGTTAAAGCCTTTATCTTTCTAAAGCACAGCTTTATGACAAAAGGGCTAAAACATCTACGTATCTGAACTGATTAATAAATTACATTTATTAACATCCCCTCTTCCAGAAAAGACAGGTCTTGAAGCATCCTTCAGATCCCCTGTATTTCCTCCTTCAGCTATGTTACATGCACCACATGTAAGGCAGAAGTAACACACATGACCACATAAAACCTCTTTGTCCTCAATAAGATCCTCAACTACCAGCTGTTTCCTTCAAGCTCTTATCAATATTGTCTTTGCAGTTTAATTCTTCTACATTAACAAGCAGGAACTAATCCAAGACATTGGTAAACTCTGGAGGTATTTGTGTGTTTACAACTGCAAGCACAAAGCTCTTAGGAGAGCCTTCCTATGCTCTGATCTTACATTTTTTTATGAAACCTTAACCCACACTTCACAAAGAGGACAAGGACTCCGATCAACTCTCATTTGCCAGTCAAAATTCCCTCAGGATGATCAGGCAGTAATCTACTCCGAAACTCAACATACTATTAAGTATATCCACACAGGAGTGGACACAGAGTTGGGTAAGGAAGCGGCAGCATAGTATTTCTGATGGGTAAAATGCTCCCCCACATACATGCCTATATGATGCCCACGTCAGTAAGTCTTGCATGCATGAGAAATCTGTGTTCAGGCATAAAACAGCCCAGTAAAGGAAACCCCCAATCTATAATGTTGATTTATTCTGAATATGCAGAATAGACTTTTATTCAAAGAATTATCTACTGTACTGTTTTTAAGCTGAAACTTTCTGAAGAAATACATCTTTTTTCCTATGTTAAGATGAAGCAGTGATATGCAGAAAGGTTGAACTAAGCTATCACCCAAATAATGTAGTCCTCTACTGAATGCCAAGGATCATTTGGCTTACCAGCTCTCAAACTTTATCAGCTTTGTTTATTTGTTCAGAAGGATTTCTTTTCTTTCAATTAAAATAAAATCAATAAATATGTAAAGAAATAGTTCTTCAGTTAATACAGACAACTGTTGGCAACTCTTGAACACAGATATCAGCCTAAGAATTGAAAAACCAGAAGAATTTCAATCATAAACATATTACTGTCCAGCCTCTTGTCTTCCTGGCCACTGTAGTGCTGTAGCTTTATTTGATAATTTGCTATAGTTAGAACGAAATTTGAGATGGTCCTAGTACCAAAGCAAAAACAGCAGTACAAGTATGCTATAAATGCAGAAAGCATAAGCAAAGCTATTAACAAACTGTTCTTCCCTAGAGCTGTAAGGACTGGCTGCCTGAGAGGTTTGATGCTTACGTTACTGCCCATGGCCAAGATTCTAATCAGACTCAAAACAGTTCATCAGCTTAGGATCTCTTGACAGTCAAAAGCACATCCTGTATATAAATAAAAAAAAAAGGCAACAGCAATGTTGAAAAAGAGAAAAAAATGTAGAAAGTGAACACTTGAAAGAATCACAGTATTTCTCTACTAAGAAGATGTTCTTGACTGTTCTGAGCCCTTTTAGGGATCCTCAAACAGAGAAAGAAAAGCAAGTTATATTCATACTTTATAACTACTTGAGAAAATGCTTAAAGCCTAGTTCAGTTCTTCACATGTATGCATATGAATCTTGCTATTACAGTGGGAGAGAGACATACATGTATCTCAGACTAGAATTTTATTCTAATATTCACATCTATACAGCATTTGAACACATAAAGCTTTGGACAAGTTTACAACTGAAGCAAATTAAAAAGCCAAACAACTGACTTGCCATGACAGACAACAGGCCTCCAATACCCACACCCCAAATTAAAACAGAAGGGTCTAAATTGAGCTAAAGAAAATTCACTCATTGACCAATAATTCTCAGACAAATTAGTAAAAATGTGCCTCTTACAAAAAAAGCTGTATCCAACTATGATCTCATAGAATCAGCAGAATCTAATAAATCAGTAGAAGATGAGACTTCCTAAAGAAGGCAAGCATTCTTTCTCAACAGTGGAATCAAATAACACACCACTAAGTTTTTCATAGCTTTCTATGAGAATTACCTCTAGCTGAAACTCAGCCAACTCCTTCTTACGGAAGCCTGTGAATCAAACAGTGGGAAAGCAGAGTCCACATCACTAGGGTATGACAAGAGGGAGGTGGGTACCTTCAGCATTCTGAGGACATGGAAGCACAGACCATCTCAAACACTCCCTCACTGGGCCCAGAAAAATGTTACACAAAGAAATTGACAGATCTTTGCAAAACACATTACAATACACACCAAGGAATAAAAAAAACACCTAATTCCCTGGGATCTCATAAACGAGTATGTGATGGAAATTACTGCACAGTTTCATTGAAGGCTCCTGGGGCAGCACACTGCTCTCTGCAATCAGTACCATGAAAAAAAAAGTAAACAACTCATCTTTATTTGCAAGTTCCTTGTTGGTGAATGATCCAGGTCACACTCAACTTAAACATTCTGTAGCAACAAACAATCAGGTGTTGGCCTTTGCCAGAGCTTCACTGTGCCTTTCTGACTTATGCAAATAGAATTAAGAGAGCAGGTATTTTTAACTAAGTTGCGAACACCGACAATTTAACCAGAAAAAACCCCAGCCTATTTGTAAAAGAGAGTATGTGGCATTCCTCAATCCACTGAAAAGTTCCAATGAGCCTGTTTGTGTCAGATCCATATCTCCTAAGTTAATTTCACTTAGTCATAAACAGCAACAGGTAATTAATGACCTAGAAAAGTAAATTACCTCGAGACTCCCTGTCTCTCTCCTCTGGAACTACAGAATAGTAATATCAGACTATATCAGCACAATTCTTTCCATCTCACACTGGCTTTTTCTTCCTTTGAACTATGCACTTGGTAAAAGGAAGTTTGGTTTTAAAACACTTCATATAACTCAACTTTCTCTTCGTCTAATTACTGTTAGAAGAGTGAAAGAGAATCATAAACAAAAATACTGTTTGTAGGAGCACAATCACATAGATTTTAGGTAACACAAATGCATTTGTATACTACTCATATTTACAGGTTTTGCAAACTCAGATTTTAAAACACCACACACAGTAAGGTCTAGATATTTGTAATTTGAGTTGTTTACAAACTTCTTTGTTCATTTTTTAATTTACTTTCATAATCTTAGAAGAGAGAAAACTACAGACTAGAAGTCACAGGAAGCTTTACTAAGAAAAAGCCAGAATTGAGAGACACTAAAGAATGGAAGATGTGCACTGCTCTCCCAGCACTCAGTGTAGAGCACAAAAAAACCCTAGATCGGTAGAAGATACAGATTCTTTTGCCTAGAAAATGCTGTATCAGCTCAGTTGCACAGGTGCAAAAAAATATTTTTAAAAATTATATAAAAATAAACAACAATGAAAAATCTCTTTCTTTTGGAGTTTTAATTTATTCCAGTAGTCCAGCTACCAGAAGCACCTATACCTTTGGAGCAAGAAAGTGATCAAATGTTTTAACTGTTCAAAACACACACTGCACACACATAATGTAATCTTTTTCACTGTACATGCAATAGTAATGGTAGCTATACAGACAGCACATGCAAAAAGATACACAGAAGTAGAAATACCACATATTGCAAATCATAGATTCATTTTCAGTCAACACAAAAAGACATAAAACTGACTATTCAAAAAATCACAGGGCGAAGTACCATACCGATGTGGAAAACAGAACGCTAAAGTGATGTGAGAAAGTGGCTAGTTATGATTTATAATGTTTTACAATTTCAGTCAAGTCAAGAAGAGAAAAAGAAAAGATCAGTGTGATAACAGTTCATAAACATGAAGGATTTATTCTTGTATCAATTTGAAATAGTAAAAGCAAAATCTAATCAAAAGGAACAAGCTGGCAGACTAAAAAAACTTTAATATAATAACAGCCCTTTTAAAAATCTGATATTGTATCATTAACTTCACAATAAGATTACAGCACAACAATATTACATTCAGATCTGGATGATTTGTGCTTAACTACGTCTGGCTATGCAAAAGATATAAGGTAGAGGCAAACTTTCTAGAACATCTATCCATCAATTGACAGTAGTTTAATTCAAGATTTGATTTCAGTTTATTTTTTATCCAGAGGAAAGTTATATTTATAAACTGATTGGGAATGCTCACGTCTCTTGGGCCAAGATCAACATCTTTAGAATGCCTTGCGTTTTCAGACACATCATATTAGATTAAGGTATCTAAAACTATGTGCATACTTTTAGCCATTTCACCCATGCCTCTCTATTTAGGTATTTCTCTGGCTCCAATAAAATTGGGTTCTGAGCACTGATCCATGTTACACAGTTAAAAACAAACAATTACACTCTGCAGTTATGAAAGCACACCTCCTACTGACATCCATATGAACCCTGTGAAGAAAAACTGCCTGAATACAACACAGAAATCGTTACAAATAACATCACAAAGACCATATAAATCTCAGACACATGGTTATCCTTCCCCCCCTCTTTGTAAGCATGCAATGTCCATTAGCATGAATAAGATTTATGCAGGTGTTTCAAAAGAGCAGGATGCATTATATCAAATCAAAGTTTTTTAGGCCAGTTACATTAATGAAATGTCTTCTGTCTACAAAGCACGTGCAGTGATTTGAGGAGGGCTGAGCACCTTCAGAAAAACAGTGACCATATTCAGTTCCAAGCGGCCTGCAGCAGAACAGTGGTCACGCCCCAGCCAGGCATTCAGGTAGCAGTACTTTCAAAAACTACCAAATATATATTACTCAATATGTGAAGAATGCAAACTGTGGAAAATGTTGACTTTTTCATGAGACTGAGAAGTTATGGCAATTCTGAGAAAACCTGTGGGAGTAATGACAACTAAATGTGAATACACAGAGGAGATGCAGTACCTCTAGAGATGTCAAGAGTTCTCTTTATGAAAATATAGCTATAACATTATGTCATCTTCAGTGTGCGTCATGTCCATTTGACTTAAAATTAATCTATGTTAAAATTCATTCTAAGTAACACTAGATCACAGAGAAAAAAATTAGAAGTGAAACCCTCCTAATCTTTTGGCTTGCACAATTTTTAATGGTCTGCTATCACAATAATGTAATCTATGTATGACATTAATTGTAAGTAGAGGGAAAATATAATGATGGATGTTTGCTATCTTCATCTGGATCAAGTAAAAAAATTTACAGCTGTGTTATTTTCTACTTTTAAGGTGCTTATTACTGGAAAGGTATTTCTGTTTTGACACATGCAGCATTCCTGTTAAGCAGTATACTGCTTAGAATATAATTGTATATAGGAGCTCAAATATGTCCATTTGAAGTCAAATTATTGCAACAGCCCACAAATATAAGCTCATAAACAAATGCCGCTGGCACAAAATAATACGAAAATCCCTTCCTTACCTTCACAATGGATCATATTTAAGATAATATATGGCAAAAGAGAAATACACAAGTAAAAAAACAATTTGCTTTGAGATGGAGAAAAGTATAAAAAATTCCTGCTCTACACTCCTGAAATACTACATTAATAATCAATTTAGAACGCAAATATAACAAGCTTAGCACATTTCAGACTTGTTATGCAGATGTTAATTAAAAGTTATTTTGCCAGGACATGCCAGACATTGCTAAGGATAAAATATTTATTTGTTGAATTCTATTTAAAAATAGCACCCATACTCTGCTCCTAATGTCAAACAACTGAAAAATACCTCAGAAAAGGGAACTCTGTCTTTTGCATTAAGTAAACTGCTAACACTGCTACTAATCACTGGAAAAGTTCTTAGCACATTTCCATGAACTTTTCTACAAAAAGTTGTCACCTATCTTCTCAGGTTTTAATTGAACATACAACTACTCATTATTAAAATAATCATTTCAGAGTGTCTACAACGTACTACAATCTTGCACAGTACAGTTTCACACCAAATATGCAATGTATTCAGTAGCTTGTACCTATTACTATTTTACTGCATACATAACACCTGGTAGCATGTGTATAAAAACAAAAGTACAATGCAGAGTTACCTTAACACTCCTTTTTGATTTAGTTTTATTAATTTTTGTAGTGCAACTAAACAGTAAACCCAACAATTTACCATTAAAGTCACTTTCTAAAGGAGCTCTTGCTATACTACTGAGTTACCTGTGAAGTCACTGGTGGCAGGTTTATGCTCTGTTACACAAGGCCTAAGATTTGTATCAATGTGTCCTAATAGCTTTGACTAGCTTTTGGAGCACTTTCCACTCGAATATTAATTAAGCACTAAAAAGGAAATACTATCATAATGAAAATACACATTCATAAGACAGATTATTAAAACACAAATAATTTTCAACTGACTATTGCTGGAATACCAATTGAGATACAATGCAAAGACTTGTGCAGGTAAAACATGATTTTTTCATAGTTTGACAAGTGAAAAAAAAAGTTTTTGTGAACTGTAGAAAATAAAACCTTAATTTCATTAAGCGTTAAAGCAACACTGATAAATAAGTCATAAAATAAAACCAGACTGCTACAGGGCTCATCATCTCAATCTTTTACCAGTCTTTACATGTTTGAGAAAATCAGTCCTGAAAATACAGTCTATAAGGAAAAGCTCACGACTGAACAGCACTGGTTTAAGTAACATAAACACAAAGTTTGGAAAGTCTTCTTCAAGCCTTGCCATCCACAATCAAATGGATGTGTGAGGAGGACTAACTCTGTTGTCTTATACTTGTGTAATTTGGGACTATTTTGACCAGATTTCAGTTGAGATTATCTATTAACAATCGATCTGGAAGTAAATTTGTATTCTGTACGGTTTTATACATCACACTGCACTAAGCCATGTGACTAACATCTGTTGCGCATTGTTTCTTCTTTGATCCTTCCTCCAGGGAAAAAGCAGAAGCAAAGATGTTTCCTGTTTGGGGGTTTATATTTAGTTATATCAAGAGATAGATAGATAGATAGATAGATAGATAGATAGATAGATAGATAGATAGATAGATAGATAGACAGATAGACAGATAGATAGATAGATAGATAGATAGATAGATATACACACACATCTGTTGTTAATGTATGCAGTATTAAATATTTATGATAAGCAAGCATGGGCAACAACATTCCCTTTGCTCCTGACAGTAAGGTGGTACAGTACATCCTGTCTCCTATTTCCTGGAAGAATTCATGTGGCAAAATTAGAGCAACCTCACTGACATTTAACTCCCTGGATAAACATCAATATTCCTCAGTTTTCCCCTGTGTTGCACATCACCACACAGACTTTCAGGATTTTGTGCCCGCATGACAGAGATACTGAAAGCCTTGAAACATAATCTAAATTCTATGGGAAAAAAAAAAAAGCTTCCTGTTTTACACAGTGCATACTGAATATGGGTGGATTGCACTGTCCAGCCAGAAGGTCGCACAGCTGAAAGTCAGCCTTGACCTCTCAGGACAGGATGGTGTCTCCAGGCCAGCCAAGAAAACATTTCAGCCTTGATGGAAAATGCCTTCCAGCAAACAACACTGCATTAGCAAGAAACGAAAAGCTAAAACACAAAGTGACATCCAGAACATATACAAAAAGGAATCCAGAACATACACAAAAAGGAATGTCTGTCTTACTCCAAACTTTCTGAAATCTTCCTCTGTCTCGCATATCTTAAAGCTGCTTCTGTCAGCTGTTCTCAAAGCACTAGTCAGTCTCATCAAGAAACCACTTCATGAAGGTTATGATATGGTACCCATGACTGATCTGGTAGAGTCTACTGCTAACTACAATGATAGAAGAAAAGAGGGAGTTGGGAAGAAACTGAAAACCGCACATGCTGGACTTGAGCAAGGAAAACTTAGGAGCTCTGGGTTTACCAGCTCCTTGGAGCTCATTTCTCCATTAATTATATCCTCTAGCTGATACTAGGGCAAAAATCTAAGTTACTGTTTCTCAGATCAAAGTTACTTGGCTCAAACACTGGCCCAGATCTATGTGATGTGTCTAGCTCCTGCTGATGTCAACTCAAAAGAAGTTTAACCATATAAAGCTGCTCCCAGGGAACAGACACTGTTTTGGAGTTTTACTAATCTAATTCTGCTACATCCTGCTGTCACGGTAAAAGTCTTTCTTGGTAGTCATTCCGCACTTCTTATCATGAGTATGACATCAACATGCAGGTTTTCATTAAATTTTCAGTTCAACACCTTTTCTCTATGGTGTTACATCTACACACTGACTTCTGCAAGAGTTCCAGTTAGCTGGACATAAACATAGTGAAGTCCTGTAGTCCCCAAAGCTGATTTGATTGTCAAGCAAGAGGCTTTGCAAGTATCATTGACTCATCACAACCAGGTTGTTGTGCTAGTTGTTATATAGTCACATGTTCCATTATGGTTTCTTCTGTATTGTCTGAATCTTCTTGGGCCACACAGACTCCTGAGTAGGCTTGTTTGACTTAGTGGTATGTTCTTCAGAGAGAAAGTCTGTCTACTGTGTTGATCAACATCTTTATCTTGCTGAGACAAAGGCACGGGATTCAGAATGGCTCTGTACCTCCTCTCTGTACCTCCACATGCCTTACATACCTGTAGCTTAAAAGACTGTTACTGGCCTACACGTCCTGCTGAAAACTGTCCTGTGTTTTCCTTGCCCAAATTCAACACCACAGCCACAAGTTGTCACAAGATTTAATTTTTAACAAAAGTTTTGCAAAAAAATGTCACAGAGAGAGCAAAAACTAAGCCACAGAATACAACATCCCATTAGTGTCTGATCTTTGGCAGCAGTACTGCTGAGAGCTACAATAGTATGCATGAACAGAGAATGAGCGGGACTGCTTGGGTGTGGTAGCACCCAGAGGAACACACGGGAAGACAAGGCTCTCAGAATGTCCTGTGTTAATGGTACACAGTTTAGCAGGTCATCAAGCTCCCAGGTCACTCAGGCTTCAAAAAGATATCCAAATCCAGAGACAAAGAGCAGTGATCAAAGCCCGACCACTCACAAAGGGGAAAATAATAAAACCACTGTTATCTCCAAAAAGGCAACCTAGGAGCTAAGAACTCAGGAGACATCATGACTTGAAACACCTCCTTCATGTCATGGCAGCTGATCCACAGCCTAACAGCTGGACAGAAATACCATGGTGCCAGACTGTTGGAGAGACTTCTTGGACATCGTACCCATTCTGGTGCTTGTGTGACAGTGAGCAAGTGAAACCTACTTTGTTTCAGGCTTTGTTTTAGATAAAATCACCTTTCCCACCTATAAGATACCCCCATTGGTGTTTGCTACATGGTTTGCTACATTTAAATAGTACAGTTAAACAGTATTCCACATAGTTTGTATGCTAACTACTCAGTTTGGTAAGAGAGTTTATTGCTGAGGATGATAATGCTTATGTCTCCATTAGTATTTTCATTTGGACCAACAGCATATTTCTAAAGCAAGTCCTTCAGTCATTCAAGTGTTCCAGTCTGTTTCAGGTCTCGGGGAGATTTTGGTGCAAGCAACCCGGATTATTTCTCGTGGAAACTAGAGAGGAATTTCTGTTCCAGTTGTGCACCATTTCATTCCAAAAGTAACATAAGGGTGTGAAAAAATAAGCACTCTTCTGAACAGTTTCAATGCTTAGGAAGAAATATTTAGCTCAGGAAGCCAGACTACATCAAGCAGAAATGATCAAGTAGAAATCAATCTCTCCAACTGTACAGACTCTAGACGTAGGAGTCTCCATACTGACTACTTCAAACTGTTTATTCATCCAATACACCGGCACTGTAGTACTTGTTAACACAGTCAGCTCCAGTAACAGTGTGGGATTTCTAAGACTACTTTTTGTTCAGGCAGAAATACAATGACATTTAGAAGAACCTGTAAAGTTACTGGCCTGGTTACCTTACTACTGGCCTATAGTTACCTTACTACTATATGCTAATCTATAAACTAGAATTTAGCTCAACACCATCATTGTGAACATCTAGCATTTGAGACTGATTTCAACACAAAACAGATACATGATATACTCACCGCCTAAAAGCTGGACTGACTTAAACCTATCATCAAGAGTCACTTAGAGCAACTAAATTTCTCAGGTTTATAGGCCTCTAGGACAAAACATCTGCGACTCAAGCCAGCATCCATGGAGTTTATTTCAAGTAAAAGCCGCAAGGCACTACTAACTACGTCCCTTCCTGTCTTATTACAGGCAAAAAATCTAAAGGGAAGGCCGGCCAATCCTCTCAACACACACACTCCAAAAATAACAGAGAAGGATCACAAGATCTTTCCACAGTTGCTGGACCAAGTGCTTCCTATAGTATCTACCAAAAAGGCGTACTTTGCAGAAAATATAACACTGCCCAAGCTATTAGCAGTTCTGCCATCCATCAGGCCTTGTAAACAAACAGAATTTCTCATCTAAAAATAAAAAGCTTTCTTCTGGAAGTGCAGTAAACCACTTAAACATTCATGTCCAAATGTTCTTGCACAAACCAAGTAAGTGGAAGGCTATTTAATTTCAAAGAAAAAAAACATACGGTACTACAGTGGTGTGTAAAGTAGCTGGAAGTGACACACAGTGGAAAGAAGCCAGACAGAAAGAAGAAATCATATTCCTTGGCAAAACAGGTCCAAAGCTGCCAGCAGGTGATGGTGGTAGAGTTGAAAAATGAGTACTGCACTCTTAGCCAAACAGCTTACTGAAGGTCATAATCACAGCGCAGCACTGGATTCAGAAGCAAATTGAGGTAACCAGCATTAAAATGTCATAACAATAACACTAGCCAAAGAGACTAGATTAACTTTTCTAAAAGCACAGAACACGTGACAGATGAAAATTATGCCCTTTGACACATGCTGGTGTCTCCTAAAGATGGTAGCCCAAACTCAGACCTGCAAAGGCCCCTAGAACAGCTTGAAGCCCACTGCCACTGAAATTGGAGGGAAACTTCACATGGCAAGAGAATATCAAAACTTTGCTTAGAAAACTAGCAATAGATCATGAGGCACTAAAGGTTTTGGCTATTACCTCTCATCAAAAGTAACTAAGATCTGACCTAGGCCCTTGAGCAGCCCCATTCTAGCAGATGTTGGTGGGCATAGGAAGAAAGGGATTGGCAAAATGCTAAAGTGAAAAGGATCATTCCAAGTTCAAGTAAGCTGCTTAACAATACACATTCAATAAAACTGTCCTTCAGGAATGAAGTCTCCCAAATGACAGATTGATACGACAGCAAACAAATAGGAATAACAGCAAATACAGGAACTATAGGATTCAAGTCATTAAGCAGAGGAAGACTCAATTGAATGGTCATGATCAAAGCTAGTACTAAATTACAATATATGAGGAAAAGAGACTTCACTATACAATAGCACAGATAGAGCGAATGTTATGAAACTGAGCTTGCAGCAGCTGAAAAAAGTGGGAAAAATCCAAAGTACCAGTGTTATTAAAAGACACCTTGAGATAAGTTTTCAAAGAGCTCACACATAAATAAGACCTAAAACCAAACTGAGGTCTAGGAAGATAAAGTTACTGGTCAGAGGCAATGGGCATATCATAAAGCACTTGCAGAAGGTCTCAAAAAAACCCCAAACATAAATAAAACCCCAACTGTGACGAGAGAGGTATTCCTGTCTCCTGATTTTTATAAAGTCAGAGCTTTAATTACCAGATTTGTTTGTATAAGAGTTTCCTGGAGAAACTGCTTAATTTTGGGAACAGAAACTAACCCTAAACCACTGGAAAACCACAAGATCCAAATCCTCACTGCAAAGGAGTGTAATGGTGAAAGCCTCATCTAACTCCTATCCAACCACATAGCATTCAGTAAGAAAATATTAGTAAAATAGAAACAATAATCTTACAAGCTCTGATGGTGGCCATAGAAGAGGAATTATTCTTAATGATCAATAAATGATTCCACTAATTATAGAAGATGACCATGATAAGTTGTGGGAAGCCTTCTGGAGAAATGTAGAAGAAATACATGGTTACAAGAAAAACTGTTACTTGCAGAGAAACACCTAATCTCTGCCACTTTGTAGTGATGTTCTAAATGTCCTGTCTGGATTCTTCTGAGTTTATGCTATTTTATCCTCTAATTTGTCTTTCTTCCCAAGCTTTCTGGAAGGAAAAAAAACCCAAAACCTTGAATCTCTGCCCCAGAGTAAACAGTTAAGCATTTGTGTATTTCAAAAGATCTAAAAGGCCCTGTGTGTTGCTCACTTGAAACTACCTGACAATGGCACTTCTGGAAAAATACCAAAAACAGCAGAAAAAGTTTGACTCACATACTAGGAGAAACAAATCTTAGATGGATTTCTCTTTCTGTTTGGAAACATTCTGCAGTCTTTCCACTTGCCTCACGACCAAGTTAGACTTGTATTTCCTCCCATCACAGCTTCTATTTTGAATTTAACTTTTGAGAAGGAAAAGGAACAATATGAAAAGCAGGCTCTTTTAGCACCAGTTCATATGAAATCCACTCAAGCCCTTCTAGTAGAAGTGAAAAAAAGCTTTAATCAGTGCAAAAATACATAAAGCCTTTGGCAACCTTGTTTCACAATTCTGGGCAGGATTTTGGTTTTGTTCTTAATTAGAAGAACTTTTGGGTCAATTTGTTTAAAAAGACCCACAAAAAAGGACACAAACTATTACCAATTACAAAATATTCCAACAAGTTGCAAAATCAACCAGCACAGTACTGGGATCACTGCAACAGTCTGAACGTGTTCATCTCCTTTGTCTACCATTTACTTCTGTCACTTCAGAATACCACCAAGGACTCTCAGATCCCTAAAGAGCAATCCTAACACACACACATTTCCCAATAAAGGGAAAAGAAGCCTTCAACAGGGCAATAATCCAAGTCTACAGAAATTACACAATGAAAAAACATGTTTGAAGTTTATCAAGTTTCAGAAAACAAGTATTGCTGTAGTTTTCACTTTACAAGACCAAACAGAAAAGCACTCCATGGGAATTGTTTCACAGGGCTATGAGGTCCCTGCTCAAATTAGGTACTTTTGGAAGACTACTCCTTTACTGTGACTCTTGGTAACTACACAAAATTAAAATAATAACACTCAGAAATAATATTCACAAAGTGATACTGCAGCAAATTTATTAATTAAAAAAAACCTAGCCTTCAGAGGTGTCAAATACATAATTTGAGAGCACAGAAAGAAATGTGCTGATTTTCACTAAGCCATACAAAAACACAATGCACAGGTTGTGCCTGGAATACGTTCACTAGCTAAATTTTTTAGCTTGTTCCCTCACAAGTTCCTATGTCACTACTCATTTCTATCACTCTCCTCTCCCAATTAACAAGCAATAGGACAAGGGGAAATGGCCTCGAGTTGTGCCAGGAGACGTTTAGACTGGATATTAGGAAAAATTTCTTCACCAGAAGGGTTATTAAACAGCAGAACAGACAGCCCAGAGAAGTGGTTGAGTTGCCATTCATGGTGTTATTTAAAATATACGTAGATGTGACACTTAGGAACCTGGTTTAGTGCTGGACTTGGCAGTGTTAGGGTAATGGTTGGACTCAATGACTTTAAGGGTCTTTTCCAACCTACATGATTCTATGTTATCTCCTTAGCTTATCCTCTATCTGATCTTCTCCACAACAGACCCATTTCAGAACCATGGCTCTGCCTTTTCTCCACGTTACCTCCTGGCAGTTTCTATACCCCTGCAGCTGAAAGCAAGAGAGAATCAGCAATTAGGCCTCTTTCATTAAACAAAACGCACTCAGAACGCAGTATAACACACACTGGAATCAAGATACAGAGAAGCAGCGAAGGGATAAATTCCATCCTTTTCTTTTTCTCCCACCATTTTCTTCCATGTGTAAGAAGCAGTCATACAAATTACTAGCACTGCAGTCGAAATGTCTCAACACAAGTCTTTCACTCCCCTCTCCAAAGAGCCTGTAGCTGACACAAGTAGTACAAAATTCAGTCTCTGTTCCCTGGTTTCATTTGATAGGCAAAAAGGGCTCAAGGAAAAATGTTCAATTGCTGTGTTCACAGAAAGTGACTTCGAATACAACGGACCAGTCACCCAACAAAGACAACATCTGTATAAATCACAGATAAGAGAATGAATTCCTATTCCAATGTCCCAAAAGTTTAAAATAAATAAGATGAGAAAGACAGAAAGCCATCACTAGAATCAGCTTTTTGTGTATCAAGCTCTAAACCATTGTGTTAATAATGATTTGCACAAGAACTCCTACTTTCAACAATATCACAGTATGTGTCATAAAAATTAGGAACAGTGTTTAATACCTCATCTTAACTAACAGCTGAAAAGCACAAATATTTACAAGAACATCTACCTCTGTATTTGCTTAGGATTTATCCATAAAATTTTAAGTTTCATAGACAAATTATGATCTCATGCACATAGAACAGATCTACCCAGAACTTACTAGAATTACTCATGATTTACACCAGCATTTCAGGGACTAACATTCATTGTAGTACATTAAAAATAAGAAAAATCATCATCTGCATATATTACTTGGTTGCTGAAGTTGTAATTGTATGGGCAAAATTAAATTGCTTCTTTGGACACATTAACTGGAAAACTGAACAAAAAATACGAGCACAAATCTAATACAGATTCAGTCATAAACCACATATATGTGAGGAGAAGGAACAGATTTTGTACTTGTTTAGCCGTTTAAATTACTTTTACCTTATTTCAAATAATTACATGTTCTAAAATAGATAACTGGTTATTGGCTCATGGGTTCATATTTTTCCACAGAGTTAAGCATCAACACTTATGTAGAACTGAAGGAGGAAGAGGGGGCAAGAGGAGTTTGCTTGCTTGTTGTGGGGATTTTTTTAAGGGATTAGGAGATCCACAAGGAAAAAAATTAAAGCCATTTTTCTTGTATAAAACTATACTGTTGGTTCAGTCTGAGCTCAGCTTACATTATCAGAAAGATAAAAAGACTTAGCAAAATAATCATAACAGTCACACTTACACTTAATCACTAATGAAATGTCCCATATTGTAATTCTACATCACCTAAAATGATTTCTCAGTGAAAAACAAAACAAAAAAGATTATAAGAAACACATCTCTTCATTCAACTAAATCAACCCGTAAAATCAATATTAGATGACAAAAACTTGCACCACTAAACGAAACCACCACTACCCCACATTCACAATGACATATATACATGTTTTCTTGAACTAATCATGCTGCAGAAGGACCTTGTAAGCATTAAGTAAGGCATTTCCAAAGGCTTAACCACATTCTGAAACAGCTTCTAAACAAGTGAACGAAATCAGTCTATGGACAAAACATTCCCTGTAAGATGACACCACATGCAATAAGACTAATATTAGAATCCACTGTCAGGATATTAGACCTGCTGTCACTAAAAATCCCATTCCTTACCCTCAATTTCAATAGCTTTTATTATTTTTAATGCACTGAAACTTCTACATGTGAAATTTGCATCTGCCACAATTAGAGGTAATAATGAAAATGCTTGTATTTTTTAAAAAAACTAAGAGCAAAAAACAGAAGCACTATACATTATTTCAATTAAAGACAGATTTTTGTTAGTCCTAGCAGCCCAGAAGTTTGGAGTACACCTTTCAAACTTGGAAGATAGCTAGTACCTGCTATCACAAACAAGAAAAGGTTGGAAAGGCTGGTACAATGTTAGAACACTGGGTTTGGGTCCAAAAGAAATGGGCACAGTTCCTTACTTAACCTTTGCAAGGGATGGGAGAGGAAAAGGGAATTAAGAAATGTGTGTTTCTTCAAAAGATCTCCTATAACATCTACACCCACCAATTAGTTATCTGTAAAATAAGAATACATTCCTACTACTTCCCTGGATTTTCTGAAAACAAAATACTTTAATTGTTGAAAGGCTCTCAAAGTACCATGGCAACACGAACAAATCATACAGGTAATATGGAGGGGGAGGTGTCATTTGTAACAGAACATAAAACCAAGGGAGTAAAGCATTGAAGGTAAAAGCATTGAAGGCTTGGAATCTCAGGAAAAAGTCAAGCTTGAAGAGGCCTCTTTTCACCACCTCCTGAGATGGAGGTTCCACAAGCTCCCTGGACTACCTGTTTCAGTGCTTAACCACAATAACTGTGGTTTCTTATATCTAGTCTGGAATCTATCACTACAACTTGTGAATGTTGCTTCATATATTTTCCCTATCTCTGAGAGGACCATGGCTTTGCTTTTTCTGCAACCACCCCCTCAGGCAGTAGGAGATAGTGATTAGTCTCAGTTAGTAATAGCTTTTCCCAGGCTGAACAAATCTAGCTCTATCAGTCTCTTCTCATACAGCATATTCTCCTACCTGCTAATAATCCTAGCAGAGGTCTGATGCACTTCGTGACTCTGTCATAAACAGGCAGCCCAAAACTGGGCACAGTGTGGTACTACAATTGTAGACAAAACTATCGCTCCAGGCCAGGGGTAGGCAAGCAGAGCAGAGGCAAACCAAAACCACCTACCCAGCCCTCTGTGACTAACCAAAAAGTTTCCCTGGCCAGAAGCAAATGATAGAGCTTAGGAATAGATCACTCTACTACTCATACTCCTCACTACTACTCATAATGACTGGATTGCACAGTTTTTGCTCAGCAACATCATGCTTTTTAGGAACATGAATTCTCTTAGCCTCCTCTGAGCTAGTCACCAGCAAGTACTCAAACTACTACTCATACAAGAAAAGGGTTAGGGATCCTTAAATCAGACTCCTACTAGCAACAAAACAAACAAAACTACAAAAAAGGAAAATAAAGCCACCAATTCGTTTGCATAGTTTTGGTGGGGTTTTGTTTAAACTTGAAACCAAGGCTACAGCAAAAAGATTGACATTAGTACCTGACAATTGATGCCAGAGGTAAAGTATTATGCATGGATTTAATGCTTTCTCAGTACTTCCATTTGTTTTAAGTATCACTGGTATTGCAGTCTACATTTAAAATCTAAAATATATTACCTGGATCGAGTTCTTCCTAGGTGAGGCTGGTAAACAGCAGACTACCAGTAATTATCACAGACAGAAATTAAGAAAGCTTCACATACTTGGTATGGCAAGTCAGACCAGAGATAACTGCAGGACAGAAGCCTGTGGCTGCTTTGAACACCATCTTTCTTTTGGCCCTCTAAAAAGAAAGCTTAGGGCTTCAAAACAAATGGGTGCATTTATTATCTTCTTTCTTACCACTCACAGCATATACATGCAAAATCTCTGCATTTATAAGCACTTTACTATTTAAATGATTCAGAAAGTTAAGTGAAACCATCTAATGCTGCTGACTGAATACTAAACAGTAGATGGACTATATTGCTACCGATCTACAAGCAGCAGTCATTTTCAATCATACATCTCTATTGGTAGAAGAAGAAAGTTGAGGGTTAGAGACAAAGCAAGACAGGGAGAAAGAATTCTGAAAATTAGTTTCAAAATCTCAAACCCAGCATTCAATAATGACAATTTTTTCATTTCTCCATATTCTAGCTTTCTATAAACAGGTCACTTTTGAGGGAAAATTATACTTTTACTTTATAAATGCCATGCAACTCATACAACAAAAATAAAATCATTAGTATCACCTATACACCTATATAGGCACATATATAAAGGGCAGGTATGGATATATATTAGGCATGCACACATACACATATATATATAAAAATATATTTTTATATATACAAATACAATATGCATAGAAACATGCTGGCCTCTCACATATGCATGTACAATACACACACCCACTTTTCCTAAGCCAAACCACTTCATGTCAGCTTTAAGCTGGGAACAAGTCTTTACAGCTATAAACCACTGAAATACAAGTTTATATTGGAAATGCTTAGGCATCCTTAACTATAATGATGTTAACAGGCTCCGTCATAGTTCTAATCCTATAATTTAAAAATTTTAAATCCTAGAATTTAAAAACAGTTACTAAAGGCATTTAAAAGCAGTTACTATTCTACAGTAGCATCAAAAGAGCCCCACTAACCTCTCCAGGTTCCATAACCAAAAGCCCTTTTAAGAATTCATGTGCCATACAGCAAAAGAAGCAAGTGATTTTTAAATTCCTAAAGCAATATTCTTTATTCATCTCATAAAATTACAAATGGTAACAATGTAAAGTTGCATATTTGAAGCATAAGTAACTCAACATGTTCTAAAACATCCCTTTTTGTATTAATTTTGGTCAGTAATGTCATCTTCTTGTGATACGCTCTCATAAGAGAAGCATCTTACGACAGGTAAATATTGTACCTTGTCTCCCAACAGCACTGAGAAAGCTCTATGGAAAACTATCAGAAATGCAAAAGAAATCCCCCTGGATACTGCAGAACACACATCTGGGCTTCTCCATTAAAATAGCACCTGCTGTACAGCCCCATACTCTGTTTACTGCTATCACAACTAAGACTCAATTTTTCTTTCACCATATTTTTACTTTTTGCTTTAAATTTTGTACATGGTTACTTCTGTGTGGATAACAAACTAGTGATATGTAAAAAATAAACTAAATGTTTAAGGATTACTCTTGTGAGCATTTTGTCAAATTAACACAACTGAAAATGTTGTGCAAAAAAGTGTGTCTACATATGTATTGACTCAGAAAAGGCTTCTACAGTTGTATCAAATAGTAAGACACAGTTCTGCAAGACTGAACAATATTAAAGGTTTTACATTTAACTTTGACATTTGAATGTTTTCCAGTAGTCCTGGCTGATTTTCTATGGGCTTATCAGCTGTCATCATAACACTGCAGACATACAGAACAGACAAATGGTGGCTACAGACACACTGATCAAAGAGGCTGCTTGAGCCTCCTCCCTTTTCAATTTAAGAAGTTAACAGCTTGGTGACATAGACTGGAAATACTCAAGAGTTCTGCTGATATACCATATTTTGAAGAAATGGATTTTCTTTCTCCAAAGAAGATAGGTATATGTATCAAAGACAATTTTTTAACATGACAGGAGAAGAGTAAGATCTTTATAAACAGGAATCGAAAGCTGGGTTGCTAAATCCATATTTAGTCAGCTATATAAGTTGACCTGATTTATAAATATTCCAAGCATCCTCACCATCAAACACCATTTGGGTTTCAAGGGTGTCCAGCATAGTTGAAAATAAGGCCACTAATTTTAGAGCCTAAATAGAATTCAAATAACCTAACATTAGTATTCTGTTTTGAAAATGGCAGAATGTTGCTCAGAAGTTCTTTGGTTCCACTAGTTTTGCTGGCAAAATTGTCTGTAAGCACAGATAAACTAGGTTAGACCAGATGTTTGTCTATCCCACAGTCACTACTAGTACTAAGAGTTTAAGGAAAAATAAGAGCATGGTATACACCAAAGGACACTTTCCTCATCATACTCTTCTAGATCCCAGCAACATGTGATGTGCCTAGAAAGGTACCTCGATAAGAATGCTTCCTTGTGCTAGCACTTACTACAAAACTAGTACATCCAAAATAAATTAATTCAAACAGAAAAAGCAGTAATCTTATGTTACTTAAACAACGTGTACTGGAAACAAAAAAACTTTAAAGACCATTGTTTCAAAAAGAGAATTTCAACCGAATGCAAAGGTTTACAGTTCTCAGCGGAGTAAAATAAACATCAGCACATTTGCTCTGAAGAAGTAGAAAGCCGCTAAGCAGTTTCTAACATCACAGAAACACAAGAGAGTGGTGTGACCGTGAAAAAACATAGGCCGTTAAACACTGCAAGAGAAGTCAAAGTCTCAAGCACAAGCTCAGGTGGCACCAAAAGTTAGAGTTTCTATATTTGAAAGAATGTTTTTCCTCAGGGAATGAAAAAGAACAAGGAATTCAGAGGCTCTTCAGGTTCTGACAAAAGGAAAGGAAATTGAGTTCTAGGTTAGTGGGAAGAGACATCAAAACACTAGGTTTTTAAAAGTGATCAACGAAACTGGATTGGGAGTGAACTGATTTAAAGAGCCCAAACATCCGGCGAACACACAGACCCTACTTTTCATCTGAAATCTTTCATTCAGTTTTGTTCACGTGACTAACTGCTGGCTCACATGAGAGCATTTGCAACTGTGAAATACCTCTGACATTTAATGCCAATGAGGTCGACAACTCCTCAGGGAGTAGCATATCAACAGCATCAAAACATAGTGCTACTTTTAATGTCCTGATTTTAACCTCTCAGTTCTCTGAGTACATGAATGATGTGCACCTTTCAGTGTAGTGTGTGGTCAGGGATCTCTTCCATGAACAATCTAATCAGAAGCTCTAGGGCCTTGTAGTCTGACACACTTCCCCACTCCTTTTACTCTAATTACCTCTCTTCTGATAGTGAAAGAACTTAAGATTATACAATTAACTGCTGTTAACGTGTTCACGAGATTCTAAACATTCTAGAGAAAGCATTGAATCTCAGGCTTTTAAGCGGTTTAAATTTGGTCCACAATGCTTTATGAATTTAATTTCTGTACAGTTCAACATAATTTCTGTACAGTGTGTACATAACATCACCAACAAAGATGTGTAGGCCACATTGTCCTTTTACTAGCAAGAATTTAGGAGAAGCTATACAGAATAACTTAAACTAAAATAGTATAAAACCGAGAGTGTGCAAAACTAAATCCTCCATCTTCAAAGATCTGTAGGAAGCAAGAGGAAATGACTTCAATTATTATATATTTCCATACAGAAGTTCACGGCAAATTAAAAAACACAGGAAAATATGAACAGAAAACACAAGTAAAACGAATGTGCTTTCAACTACAGTTTTGCTCGTAAAGCATCTGTCACACTTCAAGAGAAATGCAGCTGACCCACAGTAGCTGCCACTGAAATAGCTTAAAACACCTAACTGTGTTTTAAACTCTGTGCAGGAACTATCCTAATTTCATACCAATCGAAAATGTTGGGGAAACATCCCTCCTAAATAAAAAGAAGCATTTTGAGATGTGAAAAGCACAATAAGTGTAATCAACGGAGAAACAAAGAAAAGTGCCAAATGCTGTAAAGCCCTAATACTCCAGATAATAACTAAAATTCTGCTTCCTTCCCTGGTAGACAGGAGTCCAATTAGAATTCTCATTAACAACAGCTTCTATGTGTTGGCATGCTGTATTATGTTTGTACTGCTACAGATAGACCACAAGATAAAAAATAAATACTACAGCAACCTTTTTAACCCAAGGTAATTGCTAACTTTTTTTTCTTTATGTGGGTTTGGACATGGTTTTGCTAACAGCTTATTGTTAGCTTAAGCAATTTAGGTAATTACCACTGCATGCACAGGAATTAACCATTTAAGTAGCTTGCTATATATACAGAAACTTCTATTTGAAAAATAACATAAAACACGAACAAACACGCTATTACGAGCCACTTAATAATTTCCTGTTCAAATACAGCTTGACATCTAAACACCTTAAATTAGTTGTTAAGTTAGTTAAATTTTGGAAAATTGAAATGTGTTTGGCTCAATGCACTGTTAAATGACAGGCATCAGGAAGTATACACGCCCCTTCTTTCATCCTTATATTCAGTGATACTGATTGCTTGGACCTGGCAGTGGTTAGACGAAGCATAGGGGAATAAAAGCACAGGTTCTTCTCATCTCCTTCACAAAGAAAACACAATTATAGTATTCTGAACAGGCAGTCCGGACTCCGATAATGACAGATGGTTTTGCAACAGGTTCCCTGCAGGTATTTTTTCCCTATAAATTCTGGGAAAGGTACATGCAGGGAAGGCACTGACAATTTCCCAAAGAGCAATAGCATATCAACAACTGAATCTTGAAGACTTCTCCTAGTGTGTGCTGTAATTTTGGCCCAGACATCACTATCTGCTTTCTCTTTCATTTTGCACGATTTGTGTGTCTTGCCTTTCATGTTCCACAGATCACCACTCCTATCTCACAGCTAAGTCAAATGGCCAGTTTCTTCCTCAATTACAGCAAGACCCTGTGTCAACCCATTAGTACCACGCCTTTGAAGTCATATAAAACTGCTGAGCAGCTCTACAAATTTCATATGGCTTCAAGAATATGGTACACAGTATCACACCTCACTCCAAATCAAACCACCAGACAAAGAACGAGAGAACATAATTTGTGGTAGGCGCACAAAGCAACTTAATGCTTTCATGAGTGAAGAACTATCACTCAAAACTCAGTAACCAGCAAAAAGTATTTACAAAGCAATAAGCCTTATATGACAGAGGAGGGTGACCAAATGCTAAACTCATAAATTTTCTAGATTTTCATGAAATAAAAAAGCAAGTAAACTTACACTAAAAATTACACAGTAATTGTTAATGTGCCAGCATAATTTTCTACTTTTAGCCCTAAAGAAGATTGCAAGAGGAAGGCTGTAGAAAAATAAATCTACAGCTTGGAAGGGCCATTCAAATCTGGCAAATCAGCTAAAGGTTATAGGACTGGGGCCACACCAGGAATTCAGTGACTCGGACCATGCGACTTGCTTTGAGAAACCCGGCCTGCTGATGGGATCCACCTGTCAGAGAAGTGCAAGAGCATCTTCAGTCATAGGCTTGCCAGGCTGGTGAAGAGAGCTTTAGTTTAAAGTTGCTGGGGAAGGGGAACCTCAACCACCCCACTCATATGATGCCCAGAGCCTAGAGAGAGGTCACAGGTCAGCACAAGGGCACCTGAAGGGCAGCATAAAGGAATTCCAGCCAGTAAGTCAGTTTCCTCAAGGGCCCAGCTTAAAAGCCTCTATGCTAACGAATGCAGCATGAGGAATAAACATGGCCTGCAGGGCCATGATCTTACTGGCATCAGTGAAGTTCCCACTGACTAGAAAAAAAGAAACACAACCCCCATTTTTAGAAAGGTACAGAAGGATGACCTGGGGAACTACAGGCCAGTCAGTCTCAACTCAAGGTCCACCAAAAACATGGAGCAGATCCTTCTGGAAACTATGTGAAGGCACATCAAAAATAAAGAGGTGATTGGTGACTGCCAACATGGCTGCACTAATGACAAATCATGCCTGAGAAGTTTGGTGGCTGCCTAAGACGGAGTTACAGCAGTCGTGGACAAGGGAAAAGAAACCGATGTAATCTGAACCTGAATGCGAAGCATTGGACACTGTCCTGCACAACACCTTTGTCTTTAAACTGGAGAGACAAGGATTTGATGGAAGGACCACTCAGTGGATAAGGAATTGGTTGGACGGTCACATTCAAAAGGGGTGCAGTAAATGGATCACTGTCCAAGTGGAGAGCAGTGATGAGTGGTGTCCTCAGGGGTCAGTTATGGTACTGGCACTGTTCAGCATCTTTTTAAGTGACACACAGTGGGACAAGTGGGACAAGCGCACACAGCCAGTTTGGTGACAACACCAATCTGAGTGTTCCAGTCAAATTGCTGGAGGGAACAGATGCCATTCAGAGGGACCTGGACAAGCCTGACAACCTTTACAGTTCCATGAAAACTTGATAATATAACCCTTACAATTTGCCTTCAGCTTCTGAAAATAAGTGTTTGATTAGAACTCATACATTGGAAAGGCTTATGAAGAAACTCTAGATTTGGACTTTAACATGCTCCTGTTCTGTCTAAATATAAGGCTAAAATCAGTGCCAAAAGAAAACAAGACAATGACATCAAGTATTTAGAGCAATAGAACCAACAAAAGAACTTCAGTTTGGCAAATGCAGAAATTCAGAACCACATTTCTAATGGGCTTATATTTTCCTTCCCTAAGCCCTGTTAAAACTAAAATTAAAGGTTGCAAAGGATGCAAACAAACCTACTCACATGAAGTCAGAACAAGAGTTTTAAGTTTTGTTTAAGAAAAATAGCACAGCAACTTTATATTGACAGCAACTTGACACTGTAAACTAGCTGATAAGGAGGAGTCTAACAAAATACAGCAGATTGGATACTAAGAAGTTTCTTTACCTAGCCATTCCCAGGCTGGAAAAGTTGGAAGGAACTATCAGAACATCAAGCCTGGAAAAGGGGTGGGTACCCAGTGTGGCGTAAGCAGCTGAGAGGCACTGAGGAATCAGCTGAAGCAAATATTCTTCGCAGCTTTCCATAAGGCACCAGGGAGCAAAGACTCTATAAGGAATGACTGCCTGCAACCTGGCAGCAGGATCTTGGAAACGGCAGGGATATTCCACATGACCACAGATTTCTTCATGCCATCTGACAATACAAAATAAAACAAAACTTAATTGTGATATCAGAAATGTGCACAACTGACTATGCTAAGACAAGGATATTCTCTAGATATCAGAATGACAGAATTAATTTCCATAGAACCAGCTCATTTGCATTCTCCCCCTGTTCACGCATGTGCAGCACTTTGAAACACCCATTATTACATGTCTGAGTAGAACTCATAACTAAATAGACTAGTCACACCTTGTTTTTGTAACAGATACGCATCAAAAGAATAAGTGCTCAAAATATATCTAAAGAGAACTAATAAGAATACAAAAATATTTACTCAGAAAATTCCTATTCAAACTTGGCTATGAAAATAAAATTCTACATGCATTAACATAACATTAACACAAATATTCTAGGTGCAATTACAATATAATTCCAAGTGGAATTTTTTCTTTTGTTGTTACCAAAATTCTCCAGAAACTTCAACTAAATTTTTTTATTATTTTTATTATGTAAAAAGCTCAACAGATGTCAATTCAGGCTTATCATGCTAGACATTCAATCATATCACATTAGGCCAACCTTACTTTATAGTACTTTTACAGGATATTTAGGGCTCTAGCTGGAAGAAATGAGGGGTAAGTCAAATCCTTCCTAAACACTGAGTCATATACCTTCACAATAAATTATCTGCCCAAATAGATTCTTATCTAAACAGAAATCAGCTTCATGTTTTCACCTGTTAGCCTGTCTTCTCTACAGTGCACAGCCTCTCCTTGGTTTGAAATTTCATTTTAAGTAATCTCGTTCTACTATGCCTCAACAGGCAAAGCACCCAGCATTGCCCAAGGCACTTAAGCTTGGACGATCATGCTCCAGGTGAGTGCTGACACAGAAAACAAAATGATAACATGTAGAAAAGGATGAGATTTTGCTGAATATTAACACTTTAGCACCCTACATAAGTCTTTCTGTCAAAGAAGTGGACTCTTAAGTCCTTTCATTGACTACATATGTAAAGAAACCACATCCTTTGCTACACATTTTATTTTTCCTAAGGGTGATTTAATACAGTATATTTCTGCTCTAAAACAATGTCACTTTGTATTTTATTATCAGAGTTAAGATTAGGCAGGAACATGAAAGCTAGCACCATATCTCTTATAAAAATTGCCAAGTCCTTAATGACCACAAGGAGATAAAAAAGTTATAAACACCATAGCTCCATTTAACATTTACTTTGATACAGCCTCCTTAGGTCAAACTCACTGGCACCTGGATACGAATTACATTATACATTTCAACAGCTTCTTTCAGAATTCCTTCCTTTTCCTGCTGCCCTAGAGTTCATCTCCACTATCTTATCTGAGACACAGGCCTAACATTTGCTTGTCTATCCATTTCACACCCTTTCTAGAAATGTCTGCTACTGTGAGTAATGTTGGTTTGGTTACCTGGTCTCACTGACTACAATAAGCAACAATCTCTGTTGTGGTAACTCCCAGCTAAAGATTAACTGGATATAACTGTAAGAGCATATTTTTAAGGACATAGATTTTTATGTCCTGATTAGCTGCAGAACAACCTCGTACACTTCGGGTCTCTGTTTTTCTCTACATACAATAGACACCATGTTTGGAGAGGATTTTTGGATTATTTTTTGCCTTTTTTTCCCCAAGACACATTAGTTCTGTTTCTTCTACTGATACTAACAGCTGCAGATACATCACACTATCTGTGTCAATTAACTCATCCAATAACCATCACACAGATAAACTTCTAACTATGACCATCACACTGATTAAAACTTACCCTAATTTTTGCTATAAAAACTACAAAAATATTTCCCCCTTTTCAGAAATTTTACAAAAAACCCAGAAACTTTCATTTATTCTCTCAACACTGAGTCAGAATAATCTTTAGCACCAAAATCAATAAATTTCTATTACCAAATGTGCTGTACTTTTGCACGGAATACATAGTGAACATTTACAGTTTATTTTTGTAGAGGCAGTCATATTATAAACATATAAATAGCAAAGAAATAAACACAAACCAATTTCTAGAACTTCATCAAACTTATAAATTATTTTAAAATTAGAATAGGCACTTCTTACTGATTCTAGGTAAAGTATGAAAATTTCTATTCTCAAGATTAATTAGCATTTTTAAAACAAAATCAGCCAAGCTGCAAGCCACTAGAATCATTTAATTTTAAATTCCAACAAAAAATTCGTATTAAGCCCTCAAGTTCCAAAGTCTCACTAGTTTCACCAAACCCATAAAAACTTTCACTGTCTTAATGTTAACAAACTATTATTCAAAACAGCTATCTAAAAGACAAGTATTTTTTCAGCAAATTTTCAAATTGAGTAACAGAAAAAATACTTATGACCCTAATCACCTTCAACAATAAAATAGCAATTCCTGTTGACGTGGGGAGAGAAGTGGATGTTGTTTGCCTGGAGTTCTGCAAAATGCTGACCACAGTTTCCCAGAATCTTCTCCTGTACAAACTGGCAACATACAAACTGGATAGGTGGTCTTGCAAGATGAGTACAAAACTGACACACAGGCCACATTCAGAGGGCGGTGATCAATGGTTTTCACTAAGGCTGGCAGCCTGTCGCTAGTGGAGTTCCCCAAGAAATGATGTTGAGGCCCACACTGTTCAACATCTTCACAAATATCCTGGATGATGGGATTGAAAGCACCCGCGCCAGGTTAGCTGGGTGGTGAAGTGGACACATCAGAAGGGAAAGCCATCTCAGAAACCCGGACAGGCTGAAAGGGTGGGGCTGGCAAGAGCAGTGCAAGGTGCAGTAGAGACAAGTGCACAGTCCTGCACCTGGGATGACAAAACCAAAGGGCCCAGCACAGGCTGTGACCTGTGTGTCTGGGGAGCAGCCTTGCAGAAAGGGACACGGAAGTTCCGGGGCAATCACTTGAACATGAGTCACTGGTGTGACACTGCAGCAAAAGGCAAATCACATCCTGGGCTGCAGCTGCAGGAGCATTGCTGGCAGAGACAGACCGGGATCACCACACTCTGAACAGAGCTCGTTGGGCAGTACCTGAAGCATCGTGTCTCCTGCCGGTCTCACAATTCAAGGAAGACACAGAAATGAACAAAGGGCTGCAGAACCTCCCCTGTGTGGAAAGACAGAAGAAGCTAGGCCTTTTCAGGGAAGGGGAAAGAGAACTTTATTGTATTATTTCAGTACGTGAAGGGCATCTACAAAGGGCACAGAGTCCCTCTCTTCACAAAGAGCCACACGGCCAAAACAATGGCCAATGGATGTTAGATATCTTCATCTAAGCTCCTTCCCATGAAAGAATGGACTAGATGAAATTTCAAGGTCCATTACAACCTAGGTTGTTCTGTGATGCTATGATACAAATTTGAAAAGTTGAGAGTAATATATGAGGAAATCAAGTCCCATGTGTGAGACTTCTGCTAACTAAGTAGACATGTGAAAACAAATGGTGTTCTTCCAGAAACTTGTTCTCTATCTTCAAGTCTTACTTTCAGGCATATATTGTTTTGTTCGTCCACCACTCTGTAATAATTCAAACTCAGTGAGTTTTGAGTTGACTGGGAGGAGGAATAGATGTATCCAAAATAATTACATTTCTACTAGTTTGGTCAAAAACAGCTAAGAATCATTGGTCCAACTCCATTTTATGGGACCATCATAACAGATCTTTCCTGTACCTGATCATTACACACCACCCCAGGCAAATCACTGCACAGGCCAGCTCTAACTGTGCAATGAGACTGCAGCAGAACAAATAAGTGAGTAGGCAGTATTGTAGTAGGAGGCATTAGGTATCCAGAATGGACTGAGTCAAGTATTGTAAGAACAAGACAGGACCTGGCATCGCTGCAGCAGAGTATGAAGGATATAGGATACAGATCTAGTGGACAGTAAAATTTACAAACACTATCGCTCACTAACCAGTTTCTTTTCATATAAAAAGAACCACACCCGTACCCATGAAATAATGCCTTTGGAATTATTTTCCTGTCAAGATTTTTCTGTTCAGATTAAGCAAGTTCTATTTTGATTCCCATGCTAACATGACTCATTTTCACATTCCACAGAGTAAATGGAAATGCTACTAATGTATCTAATTTTCCAAGAATATTATAAACACCAACCTGAAATCAGTTTGTGATGACGGCAAGGAGAACTCAGTGTTTGTTTCAACAGCAGCTGTTTGTTCGAAAGATTGCTGTTTAACTTCCTGCCAGCACCCCACAGCAATAGTGAAGGTGGATGCTGGCATTGGCATAGACACATAGTAGTACCAGCTCAAGATACCTGTAAACAAAAGAACATTTGTACAGACTCATCAGTCTTACAACACACATTAGGTACCTGACATTTTCATGTAGTTGAGATTTCGGGCCAAACCTCCCACCTTACATCCTGGTATTTTTGTGGAGAAAATAAAAGTAATTTCACCGAGATATATAAGAACAGTTGTATGTAAACACCATGGATTCAGTTACTGTTTACTTACACCTGCAACTTTGCTGTAACTGCTGATATCTTTACCTGTAAATAAATCATCCATAAGTGGGATGTTATGTGGGATATTAATGCAAATTAACATGATTGTACTGTTACTGCCCAAGAATTACATCAGACCTGAAATCTAGTAACACCTTTAAATACACACACACAGAAAATATTAAAATTAAACTCTTTCAACCTTGTATCTACTATCTCATCGCTTTGTCTTGTTTGTATTATCTCACACAACCCAAAACCTTTTCTTTGTGTTCTGGGCAGTACCAAACTGATAGGCAAGTTTTAACCAATAACATTAATGCTTGTGAATTGGACCTGGCTATCTGAGGTACATAATGTGTCAACCAGGCAGTAAGAAATCAAAGCTTAGACTCAGATGGGATATTACTTAAGTCAACAGTTTGGTCATGTTACCCAGAAGGTGCTAAAACAAGACTATTTTTAGAGAACCTATTAGAAGGTAAAAATATGCTAAGTTTTATCATTATGGGAACACAGTGTGTGAAGACAAGGAGTGTGGTACAGGATTACTGTATGTACAAACACATTTTGACAAAGCGGAGGATGTTTTAGAACAGCGTACTTTTCATTAATATAAATGTTGCTCAGATTTTCTGTTTGTCCCTTTAAAAAAGGATATAGTTTAAGAATCACATCCACATATCCATTTATGGTCCTAATACAGTTACTACACCGTACTAATTAATTCTCTTGAAAAGAGCATAGCATGAACTACAATCTGATGAACCATGTGCAAATGACTGTAGCTAGGGCAACGGTGGAAACATACAAACTTCAGTTAATTTGAGAGAACCTTAATACTTGTTCTTTTGCAAAAGTGTTCTGACTAGAGATATGGAACACTACCGAAAGGAAAAAAAAAAAAAGAAAAGAACCACAACTAAGTGGAGACCACAAGGCAAAGAGGAAAGGAAATAGACAACTGCTGCAAAGCATCACTTGATTTCCTACCTTAACGACCAAAGAAGGTCAGGTTGTCCAAAGGAAGGACAAAGAAAAAAAGCTTTTGTTTAGCCTTAACAAGTTTTCCACCTTCTATTTAGTATGACAAAGCAATAGCATTTGCAAAGTCTTCTGAGAGGCAGATAAAGCCTTTGCCTCTTACATGCACTAGAAACCACTCACACTCCTTCACCCCACTCCACTTTAGGACACATCCACCATCAAAAACCTTTTGTCTGTATTGTCAGGTGAACCTATATTACTCCTAACCTCTTGTCAGTACGTAGGCAGAACGAATTTACTCATTCCAAACACATTAAGAATAAGGAGGATAACTGTTTGCCAAATTTCACCCCACCTTTTGTTTTTTTACTATTATTATTACTAACTTAACAAAGCTACAATAAGCCAAGACAAGCAAATGCCACCCTGAGAGAAAAAGGTCATCCAGGACAGCAACAGTAGATTATTTCAAAACACCAAAATCCTGGTGTGCAGAGTTTCATTGACAGACACTGTGCTAGAGGCCCACGCCTGCACACTCTGTAGTTAGTAGCAGCTTTGCCATTAACTTACATGCATACAGGACAAGGCTCAGAAGTTCTGCACTTAGTGTTGCACCTAAATGCTATAAAGCATTACAAAATGCTCCATGCAGGTATGTTAATCATAAAATCTTAATAATTAAATAACATCAGGGAAAAGAGAAAATTTGAGGAATTGTAATAGAAAAACTGTCACATGTTTTCAACTATGTTCTGAAAAAAGCACGGAAGTCAAAAAGCAGTCGCAGAAAACTGTTCCAAATGGCATGAGGTATAAAGGAGAAGGCTCTCACAACTGTGAGGAGATTGTCTAAAACGAAAGGGTGTTGGCCTGTGCTAGGCAAACAGAGATCAGAGACGGTTACAGTGAGAAACAAGTTGAGTAAGACAGGCTAGAGCAAGCAAGACTATAGGGGGTTTTTAATCTAAAAAGCACTCCACAAACAGATTGAACAGAATGTCAAAAAGGAATGGCAATCAGATTAGCAGACCAGAGAGAACAGCATGTACTGCATTCAGAAATTTACACAAATTGGCAGTGAACATATGCTACTTAGAGCTGACCCCATGCAAAAGAGTGAAGGTACCAAAGCCCCTTTTATTTTGCAAGGATTTTAGAAATCATGTGAACTATGGATCCTGACAGAGCAAGATCCAAGTTTTAAAATGTCTCTGCATACCTACCCAGGGCTCAATCCACTTCCTGCAGTGCTTTTCAATGCCTTCTGCATTCATACTCAAGAACTATGTAGCATACCTATATATTCATCCTACAGTTGCTGACTGAAATCACATGCATGGGCATGACAATAGAGTTCTCTTTACAGAATCATGGAATCCTTCAGATTGGCAAATAGTGCATTTGCTGATCAGTGACTGAAATGGTCTTTCTGCTGGCAAAAGTTCTCTCTAGAGAGAACCATGAAGCACTGTTTCAAAGATAGCTTAACTAACTCACTGACCTTGTGTCTTCTCCTCTCACTACTGGTAAGATTGTCTCCTAGTCTGACCTCTCCTGTAACTTCACTTCCTTCCTTATACTGTCTTCACGTCAGTGGCCTTTGTTTTGTTTTCCTTCATCTGTATCCTATGATCTATCCCAGCACACAAATTGGGGTCATAAGCTTCACTCAACTCCTTTTTGCTGCTCTCCCTGTCCTCTGCCTACGTTGTGCTTTTCAGTGTCAACCTTGGAGACAGCTCCATCTCTAGGATAACAGAAAACAGTGCAGCTGAAACGGGGAGGTGGCTTCCCTTACCAAACACAGCATTTTGTACCATAAAAACATCTTCAGACTAAGCAAGAACACACTGGGAAAAACAAGAGCTTGGGCTGGGGTTAGTCCATGGGAGAAACAAAGGTAGATCACCCCAGTCCTTCTACTTGTAATGTAATTTTAAAAATACTCGATTCCTACACATAATTACTTAAGGCAATTATAGTATTTGCAAAACATTTTGTGATTTTCTATACTCATAATTCTGAAAATAATTAAAAATTTTTATTCAGTTCTGTAAAGCAAATCTATTGTGTCATAACTGCACAAACCATGCAGCAACAATCACCTATTCTAGGAGTTAAAAGTGAAGAACTTTCCATGCAAATGTTTAACAAGGGCAGGAAATTTTAATCTATTTATAATAGTGCAAAAGAACAATTTAAAAGTCGTTTATTTCTCCTACTTGAAATAATAATGATGGATGATGCAATTACTTCCTAGAATTTTTAATGCATTCAGCTATCTTTGAAATCATCAAAATTGTTTGAGTCCTGTAGAATTCATTATAACTGAAAAAAAAAGCCTGAGTTATATATGTTAATGCCAGATGCAAGAACATTATGAATATTTTTACTTACCAGTATATTTTTTGTGAAATAGTTTGCACTAACACAAACACCAAAAAATACAGCTGATGTTTACCATTTAGTAAAACCCACAAAGTTGCACTACATCTAGGGAAAAGGAGAGATAGCCCCACACAGCAACAGATATACAAGGTAAGAGCTAGTGCTAATATATAAACGTGCAGCTAAACAAGCAGTTATGTAAAAACTAGTCTTTGGCTGGAGCACCAGGATTAAGAAGCCTCCAGCTTTCTGAAACTTTTTGTAACTTGCAGGGATTTTTAGATCCTGTCTCAAAACCAGAACTTCCCACAGAGCTCCCTCACATTCATGCCAGAGCATTAGTTCAGCGCTAATTCAGCACTGGCTCAGAGGGATGATGAGCTCTCAACTCCCCTGGTGGAGTCCCTGATACACACCGGAGATCAATCAACACAAGTACTGCACTCTTTTGTTTTGCCTTGTGAAAAGTGAGGAGCACAAGCAAAAGCAACTGTTGTTGCTGCTGACTAGGTAGCAGTAGCACTGGCATCTCTAGCACCATATTTTCTCTCAGTATAGTCCTCTCAGTGCAGATGCCAAAACAAGATCAAGGATTACACAGTAGTAGAGTAACCACACAAAAAGCAAGCCAGTCTATTTCACACTTAATGGCTGAATATGAATTGAACAAGTAGAAAGGTGTTCGTGACTAAATGTATTTGCAGCTTCTATGTGTTAGAGTAATGTGCTGAAAGGAAGTAAAACTGACAAGTGTAGAAAAATAAATCTAATGTTTAAATGGCTCACATTACACACACATAGTGCTCCCTGTCAAGCTTTCTCCCAAAGGGCATTAGTAATTGCATTTTTTTGATCAACTTCACTTCTCTAAGTACTCCATAAACAATGCAAGGTATTTTAAGCACTTTCAGTCATACTCAAATAGTTACCATTTCAATTTGCATAAGTATTCTACCAGTATTTTCAAACAAACGTGGCCTCACTCTATTTCAAATGACAGGATCAACCACAGGTTTTTTAGGAGGCAGAATGCAAAAATGGCACATATGGGAAGAAACAGACTCTTACCAAAACCTGCAAATAGAAGTGCTAAATGACAAAATTGCATATGAGAGTACACGAAGCCCAGCTATGCACTGGATTACTGCATCGATACATGTAGAAATGTGTGTCTGTGAAGCAGAAGGTAGATCTCTAAAAGCATGAAGGAATCAATTCTGCTTGCTGTTCTCTGATTGTCTGCCTGCACACTGGTTTTAAATATGACTTTTGAAGGAAAAAATTATTCGGCTAACTTGTAATTCTATTCAGAATAAATTTATTAACAACTGCTTACCAAAATGCTAATTCTTTCCAATAAATTGCATTTTTAAAAATACATTCTATTATCCTGCCAGTTATGTATGATTTTATAAATACGCAGCGCAGCAACAGCATACCGTATGAAAACAACTCGGCAAACTTATTTAAATTGAAGCTACCCTGAAAGGCTTTTTGGTGTGTAAAGACAACATTTTAAGTTGGATACATTTCATATACCTTCCATAATTGCCAAACAACAAGATCTAGGTGGACAGGTTATTTAAAACAAGACAACATTTTGAACTTTTTAACTCTTAAAAGTCCTATTAATTAAACTAATGAATTTGTATTCCTAAATTCATTAAGAATTTATTCAAGACTTCAGATTAGCACTTAAATCTCGGGTTTTAAAACATTCCTCAGAATATTACTCCTTTCCCTTTCTGCCTCTGTATTAGTTTTGTAAATTTTTACAATTCCAAACAGCTTGCTGGTTTGTCATTTCCAGCTGTATGTAAGCAAGGTAATTAGGGCCTCTCATTAAACTAGTCAAATGCTGATGGAAAAGCTGTTATGCTAGTATGAAGTCAAGAGTGTCCTTACTTTTTTTGATGTTGAGACAGGAAAGTATTATTCTCTAAGTGAGCTGAGCAGCTCATCATGGCAGTTTTCCATATCTCAGCAGCAGAGACATGCCTTGAAAGAGGCCTCACATATGGCCAAATATAACCAGACATGCAAATGGATTAACTGATGGTACTCAAATCAAGGAGATTTTCAATTCTTCTTTTTTCCCCTCAAGAATAAACCTGTGTATTTAAATAGGAACAGGAGATCTTTTTTCCCCAGAAAAGCTTAATTCTAACCTTTTCTTATACGCTACTTCTCATCAGAACTACTTACACTAGAAAATGCTGACCTAGTTCGACAGATTATATTAAAACTAATTGAGCAAGACATACTTTATTATACATAGAACTGCCTTAGAAACTTCTCTGTGCAGAAAGAATTTTTAGATAAAAGTATAACCAACACAGAAGAAATGCTTGTTTGCTTACTATTGAAAAAGGTACGTTTTATCAATGCAAAAAAACCCTGCAGAGATCAGATTTTCAGGGTATTGACATGATATTCTTCAGCTATTCCATGTATTCCAGGAAACAGGCATGACACAATGGCTGCTTCTAATCACATGCTGAACTGCATTTGGACTGGAGAACTAAAACTGAAAGATAATTATCTACCGAGGCCTGAAATTGTTGAGAGCCTGATAAGGCACTTCATCTACAAAACACTCGACTACACTGTGATTAAAATAAAGCAACTTTACAAAAAGTGAAATCTAGGTTTGGAAACACAGAGGGGAAAAAAAGTAAACAACACAGTGAAATGAAGAAACGTAGATACTTTGAAAACTTACAAAATTATCCTGAGGCCTTGAGCAGGTAACTTTTCCACAGAATGACATGGAGATTACAGAGAGCTGTGGAAGTGCTTTTAAGGTTAGGAACTTCATTCTTTCACAAATCACATATTTACCAAGCTTTATTTCTAATCATAAAAGTACTGAAATTACTTCACCATGAAAACTTATTTCACCTTCTTGAAGCTGGACTGGTTCTGCTGAGTTTTCACCACTCATTAACACAACAAAGCCTGCAGCTGCTCGGACTGAGGCTTGCCATGTTGACAAGGCAATGGGTGGTTCTTGGCATGGGAAGAGGGCTCTGTTGTTTATTGGTGATCCCATCGTATAAACACACGGCCTAGATGGAAAGAAAAGAGATTGAAGTTGGAATTACAATAAGAAAAACTGAATTAAGTTTTATATCGAAAAGATGCTGTTGTACTGAGGTGGTTTCTTTAACTTCAGTTCTGTAGGTTTCAAACCTATATGACACGAACCAAAGAACAGTCTAAGTAATTTAAGACAAAAAAGCAAGATTACTACAATAATTTCAAACTAGAAAAGACTAACTCCAGTCTTTTCCCTCTCCTGCTTCTGCATGAGTCTTCCAGCCTCACACAATAGCTTCCAGTTGGACCCATAAGGTCAAAGAAGGCTTCTGAGTATCTTCTGATGGTGCCATTGCAGGGCTTCACCAACACCTGTGACACCTCCCTGCTATTATCCCAATAGTGCTTTCACTATCATTAATCAAATCTCCCGGATTAGCAACCTGGAGGCTCAGGCAAACTCAGCAGTAGATCTAGTTCTGAGTCTTCCTTAGTCCAAGCCTCAATACGTCATGACATTTGCACTCTAGCTCACCTGTCTTCAGGAATTTCAATCACAGGGCACATAATAAGAAGAATGAACTTCTTTCCTATCAGCTTCAGTCTCCTTCTTGCTTCTTACATAGCAATCCTCCTTGTAGCATTGCTCTTTTTGCAGTTTCTCTAACCCTCTCCCTGGCAGAACCTCTCTGTCTACTACCCCTTTTCAATTTCAGCTGCAATATTTCATGCCAGTCAGTTTCTTATTAGCCACTTAGCTACAGCTGGGAAGGTAACAGGGCCTTTCATTAACTCCTTCTAGCTTGCTATTGCTGGTGGATGCATGTAATGATTCTTGGTTTACTTATTCTGTTGCATTTTGCAGTTTTATCTTAATTCCTATTACTTGCATAACAATACCATTTATCTTAAGAAAAAAAAAAAGCTAATTTTTCAATCATAAATTATATAAAAAACTCACAGTCAGCAGGCTTCTCCAGTAAAAGAAACAAAATCTTGAAAGCATCACTTCACTACACTGAATTTTTAAAAACCTATGATATTTAAAATTAAGTATTATGGGAGCAAAATACGTTATTTTGTGAATGCTTGAGGCTAAAAATATTCCAATCAGTATCTTTCATCACTTGAGTTCAAAAATCAAAACACTAGAAAGTAGGAGACAAGTTGTTAGGGCAAAACTGATTCTGCAATGGCTAAGATCTTAGCATCTTATTTACTTCCCTCCAAACTGCTTTTCCTTTCAAACTATTCTTTCTCTAAAGACAACTTCAAACTATACAAAGAACTTGGAAATACTGACAGTCATAGAAGAAGTAGATTCTGAAGATATTTTTGCCCTCTTGTCTTGTCATTGCTATCTGTGCTATTGGATCCAGAGCTGTCCTTGGCACAATCAAGTTACTGTGGCTTAACCAGTGCAGGCCAGCTGATCTTCCAGCAGAACAGGGATGACAGCCGCAATTTAAGTAGGCCTTGAGAAACATGGGCAAACATTCCTGGTAAACAGCCATCCAGACTACTGGAGAAATCAATACTACTTGTGGTACTGTTTAGTTTTGTCAAAGCAGCAGGATTTTCTGGCATCTAAATCACACCAACTTTTTTATTCTGCCTTAAAAATTTACATATCTGCAAGGTGCCAGTGATTGTCAGAGATTCCATTAGAGCAGGTATTCTTGTTTACATTTTCTGTTGAAAAAAACACCAGTCAATAATACCCATGTTTCTCATTGTCTTCCTTTTAGTCAGGACAACTAATTCAGAGGAGATAATTTAAAATTTTTACAAATATTTGTTTCTTGCCTTCCACATTTCCAGGAATATCAAATCCATTTATTTTGTACTCAGGGTCTGCCTACTCTTTTTATTTTTTTTTACTTCTCCGTTCTATTCATACCATTTGTCAGTCTTTAGAAATCACCACATATCACATGAGCAAGTCAACAAACTCCAAACTGCTTCATTAATTGTTCAAATATAAATATTCAACACTGGGAACAAAATTATACAAAATAATAGTAGAGAATTTCCCACAGTGATGGTAGCCTCTTAGGATTTAGTCTGTGACCTACCAGGGTTTTGGACTATCTTATTCTAACAAACCTTGCCTACGAAGAAAACCAAATTCTTTATTCCCTTCCTGCATTTCCAGCTTCCAAGAGCCCAGAATGATGCTTACTCATGCCACTGAAAAATAAGCATCTATTTTCACGACACATTTTCTAATTTGTACTAAATAACTCTACTTTCCAAACTAAGCTCAGTAGTATTTTCCAAACAAATCTTATTCTCTTCTCTTCCCCCCTCAATTTATTTTCAGTTAGATTAGCTGCCTAATATGCCTTATTACTCAGATGTACAGATTACACACCTGTGTCATCATACCAGTGATGGAAGGAACTAGCATTCAACTTTTGAGAGGTCAAGAGTGTCCCTTTCATCAAGTGTGTTTTGGTAGGCTTCCTGGTCATTCCTTTATACTCTCCCTCGTTCTCTCTTTCCATTCGCACAAGTTAGCTCTGTGGTCGACTTTTTCGTTTGGCCCCAAAAGCTCAGACAAGGAAATGCTGAAATCCCATGTGTTCAGCTCCTCTACTAAAACAGAAGTGTGCCCTGCTGTGATAACATGTTTGTACTGTAAGGGATAGGCGAACGGAAGAGATACGCGATGTAACGGAAAGCAGGGACAGCATGGAATCTCCCTCCCCCTTCGCCCCACTGATAAGCATCACCTTAGGAATGTAGTCCTACTAACCCCAGTAGTTTTCCACTCCTTACTAACCTTGGCCATCCCACAATCCCCCTCTCCCGACTAGAGAGGCCCCTGGACTATATAACCCCATGAGATAAGATAATAAACGCCATTTGACCATCCACCACATTGGTGTCTGTGAGTCCTGGACCGAGTGGCACGGGAGAAGGCCGTGCTGCCGTGCTGGCGCTTTGAACCAGGTCGCCATGCCTTCATAGCAGAGGGCAACATTGTACACACATATCTGAACTTGCCTAAACTCATCCCACAAAGCTTTGTTTCAGCTGGTTTTTTTGCTGTATTATATAATACATCATTCTTTAAAACAAATAAAATGAAAGTCTTGATAAAATTGTGCATAGGCTAAATTTCAAAACATTGTACTAGTGTTAATTTAGAGGAAACATATTGGAAGCGGTCACACAATGCTTGTACTTTATTATTTACTTTTCTTCAGGGTTGGAACCACAGTATAGACTTCTTTGGCAAAGGATTTGACATCTGCCTAAAAAAGCATCAAATGCATAATTCGGAACAATTTGAAGAAACCTCCTATGGCAATACAATGAGATTTACCACTACGTTTATGGGCTCATCACATATAGAATTTGGTTTTTAAAAGATACCAAGAAAGATTCTAATGACTGTGGTATGAAAACTTATTTTCTGACAGGCATTAGTTTTTGGAATACCCTACGTAAGCCTGAAAATAAATCCGTTTATACAACTTTTTACCATCAAACTGCTTGATCCATGTCCAGCCTGCTGCTTCTGCTACATTATCGATTCATAAAATTCCATCCATTTGTGTACAACTGCCATGAAATGTCACTAAAGTAAGAACAATACTTTGCAATGAAAGGGTTATAAAGAGTCAAAACTGTTTGTGATTTAGACGCTTAAAAGAAACATTCAAATGCTTGAAACACACAGAGGAGGAGTCTTACACAAGCTGTGTGTTGCTAACACTGTTAGTAGGGCAGGTAGACACAGACATGTGATCACGGGCAACTGCCCTACCTTCATGTGCAGTCAAAATTCAGACTTTTCAGATCTGAGGGTATTATACTGAGTTAAATTTCCTAAACTCATACCAAAAATAACTCCTCAGGGAGTGAGGAAAGGAAGGGAAAGAAATAATGAATGATTGAGACATTTCTGGACTTGATGGTGCTTACAGACTAGTAGCAGAATTCCCTAACCACAACAAATACAATCAAAAGGCCTCATTTTCCTGATCAACGCAGATGCTAGTGAGAAGACTTAATTTACATTAGCATAACTGAAATAAAAGGTAACCATGTATCTCTTCTTTGGGAATGAAAAGCAAGTATTCAATTACGTCAAATTTGTTCCTTATCTTCCAACTTTGTTCCTGCTTTTTAAACATCAAAAAGAAATAACAGCCATTAAAATCCACCTTTGAACATTGCAGTTAAACAATTACAGCTGTGTAAGTCAAGAGTGGATTGTAGTTTCCCTTCTGTAAAAGGCTTATATTGAAGACTTCTGCAAATACCAGGTACTCTTCACTAACACTAGATATAATACCAATTCTTCTTTCAGTCTGCAGTTCATTTGCTATCATCAATGTACTTAACATTACAGATGAAGGAGATTTTGAAAGTTGTTTATTAGAGACTAAACAGGAAAGGACTGCATTTCTAAGCTGATTACAATATTGATAAAGGACTAGTTGTGAAGTAATTCTATTAAATGTTATGTATATTGAACTTTATGTTGTGTAAGCCAGGAAACAAAAAGAGCACAAAGTATTACAGTGAAAATAACCTGTCATTCATATCTTTTCTTTCCCTAAATGATAATTCCCATTCCCTGCACACACTTGTTGAAATACACACAAATTATTTACTCCCACTCAGAAAGAGCACACACAATCACTAAGACAGGCCTGAGATCTTCAAGTCCATTGGGGTTTCACAAGGAGAGAGTTTGTTTTTCTAGAGGACAGCAAAAGGATTTAAACCAAGGATTAAATGAAAACTGTAGAAGAGTGTACTCATGATCTTCACAGTTGCTCAGCAATTACATAATTCTCCATCCTTGCACCTTTTAAAATTTATTGCATACAAAGTTTTCAGCAAATAGTTACATCCCTGCCACTCTGGTCTGCAGTCCATGTAACAGATCTTCCCTCTGGTTTGGTTTTGTACCATATTCTTATTGCATGAGGAAAGTCTGCTGGAGTGTGAATTCCTGATTTCCTTATCTCCAGGCTCCAGGTGCCAGTACTAAACAGAAGCTCCCCACAGCCAGGTGCCTGGCTACAGTGAGTAAAATAGTATAGCTGTTCCTTCCAGCGATCTGCGGGTAAAGTCACAAGTTCATGTACAATCTGATTCCTGAGATTTTCCAGCTCCTGTGAAACACCAGTTAGTTTGGCAGGCCTTGTAAATTTTTCAATGCCTGACACAGCAGCAACATCTACCTCTTCAACTTTTAGCACAGATAAATCACAGCAATCCAATACCAGCAGAAAATCCTTGTTTCCATGATTCTCTACATCACAGTGGTCCTTTGAACTAGAAATCCCAGAAGCCTGTTCACTGTTGCTATGGTTACTATTTTGATCAGAAGTAGCTTCCTCTTCTTTACCACTGATAGCAAAATCATTACATTCCATTTTAGACGAACAGGTACTCACATTTATCATAGGAATGTGGCAGGGTTCAAATACCCTCATTTCACAGGTTTCATCCAACTGTGATTGGCAGCATTCTTTGCCAGCACTGCTGGTTTTCCTGTATTGGCTCCCAGTCTCAAAGAACAAAACTATGCTGCCTTCAATAACTTTACCTTTAAAATCCACATCCAAGTCCAATACATAGTGCTTTACAAGCATGTAGCTAGTGTTTGCCATTAAGGGCAAGTCATCCTTCATGGGGTCTAGCTGTGTCTCCATGTTCGTCTATCGGGCAACAGTTTCACAAAGCCTTAGATAATTCTTATATATGATGACTCCAGAAGCAGAATATTCAGCCTCCCAATGCCAAAAATAATTTTGAATAAGATTAGAATATTGAAATTGTAGTTTCTCCACTTCTTGCATTCTAAAAAAAAAAAAAAGAAGTAAATCATCTCACAACCATTTCTGAAAAGCACTAATTCTAAAAGCTATTTAAAGTCCAGTTGGCTTTATTACAAATAGTACAGCTAAAGGGTGATTGTATCTCCACAGAATGGCATCAGGCTAGAACGGCTTCAGGATTTGCTGTCAAGAACCACTGGCTGTATTTTTCAGATAAGAATGCAAATGAAAGTATTTCTAGACAGCTTTTATAAACCAATAGAAACAACCCTTACCACAGTCACCTTGTGTTCACTCTCGACTCTCTTCACTCACAAAAATCCTGCACTGTTTGTTTTTAAAGTTGCATTTTTTCAAATGTATCAAAAGATAGTGATATATTTCTACTGGGATTTTAAATAACAAGAGCAAGTCTAAATCACCTCATATGTCTTAAATTTTTAGAGTAATAAATTCCTATATAAAATGCATGTCCACAGATTAATATACTTTCCACAGTACAACCACTCTCATATCAGCACTTCTAGTAAATTACAAGAAAATGAGCCAATTTACAAGGAGTGCATTCCAAGTATTCCTTTGAGATTGCTCACGAAGATTTTTTTAATCTACAATTAAATCCTTAAGGTATATAATTGCATTGTTGTAGCTGGAAATTCACAACATTCAAAGAGCGCCTCACAGGAAACAAAAAGTCTTTTCACTGGAAAATATGTAAATACCCATAAAGGCACAAAAATATTAAAACTCACCAATATTTGTTGCAACAATAGGCAGAAGTTTATCACAGAAGCTAAACTGACATGCATTCTCTGTTTTGCTATAATCACTGAGATGAAGTCATGCACTTCTAGCCCACTTAAGTCCTTTTTATCTGCTTTCTAGGCGAGGAATAGAAATCAGAGGATGGAATACAGACGGTTCTCTCCCTGGCATTTCAGCGACACTCATCATGATAGGGAGATAGGCCTGCTTCTAAGTGCCTTAAGAGAACAGATACTCCATTGAGACATTATTTCACAGTTTTACACCTCATCATAGACTTAGCTGTCCAAAGCCAATTTCAAAGTCAGCACAGAGGAGAACCCACACTCCCCCAAGACCTGCTATACATTTTGTAGGAATCCAGGGCATGCTATCAAGCTACTATCTGTAACTGAAAAACTCAGGGCAAGAAATTGTCTATACTGATCCCTAAACTAGTTTCACACAAAGCACAAAAACTTAGCAAGTATCTCCCTACCTCAATGGTTTTCTAGCAGTCAGAAACAGCTCTCACAGGGCTGTCTTTGAAGAGAAGCTGAGAAAAACCTTCAAATTTTAGCAATCTTACAGTACTTCTGCAACCATACCAGGGCAACAAGCTCACATCAGAAGGTTCACTTTCACTGAAATAGCTCAGTAAATTCAGGCAACATGAGCAATGCATCTATGATGTCTTGTGTGTAACACTGCAGACTGAACTTGACATTATCTGGATTTTTTTCTGAATACCAAAACCTCATGACTGCTAGCAAGTCAGGTAATCATTAGTGATAGAGAAAAAAAATAAAGTGACTTGGTGGGGAAAACCAACACTGAACTAACATTCAAACTCTGTTTTGCACAAACACAGGTTTAATTTGTAAATATGTGTAATATAATACTGACACCTTTTACAAAATGTGAGTACTATACTATGCACACAAGTGTAGAGAGCAGAGGCCAGCCTTGGGATTAGGCAATTAGGGAAGATTGCCTGCTATACCGCAGTACCTGACTAGGTGTGTACAGAAGACGTAGGCAGCCTCTCCCTAGAGGAGCATGGAGAAAAGACAAGCAAAGAAACTTAAGCTGTCTTGCAAATACAACTATGCTCCAAGCATTCCAAGGCATCACACTGAGCTAATTTTCTAAAACTGCAAAAACTGATTGCTTTTTGTATTCTATAGAGCTGCTTTTTCTTGTTACTGAACTGAAACACTAAATGAAAAGGGAAGGAGGAAATAAAGAATAAGAAGAGAAATACATCATTTTAAGTATAAGAATACCAAAATATACTCCCAGGAAACAGTGTTCTCTACATTTGCAATAGAAGATCAGAGTATTTTCTTTTCTTTAAGCCACTTTAAACAACAAAAATAATCTTCAGCCACAGACTTTCATTGTATTTCCCAACTAAACCAAAAAGACTTAAACATAAGATTAGTTAAGTTTTCTGGCACATACATAAAATATTCATACAAAACATCTGTTAACATTAAAAACAGCACTACATTCAAAGTGTGCTTTCATTATTTTCTCTACAGATTAATCTACCCTAACTGAAAAGGTTTTCTGTAATTATATTCCAGAGGACTTAGTGTGGCCTCTTGTGTGCAGGTAATGTTACCCCTCTATGCAGTAAATCAGCTGAGCACATATGCAATAAAATTCACTCTCTAAAATTACAAGTCATTATAAAATATGAACAACATACACTGCATTTAAACTATTCTTTTTACAACTTCAGACCCACATCAGCCCAAAATTTACAGAAGTATAGTCAGTGCTAACACAATGTATTTGCCAGATTTGTTTTTAAAGCAAATATTAATAGAGCTGCAAAACAGTTGTGTATTTTAATCCTGCTTTATTTAACCTGCTTTATAAGCAAGAAGTTTAATGGTAAAAGGATGTACTTTTTGAAAACACACAAAATTTACAGTGCGGAAAAATAAAAAAAAAACCAACCAAAACACCAGTGTAAGGTTATCCAGAATTTAGAACAACTGAGTAGAAATAATAATACATATATGTGATAGTCACCTAATTAAGAGATAGAAATATAATTTAGTGTTTAATTTGGGCTCAAAGTCATGTTACATAAAAATTAACTTGACATTAGATGAACAGATGCATTGTCTTGAACAGCACTGCTAATTTTATGACATTCAAATACATGGATAAATGCTTGTGTCCCAGACAAGGTGAGTATCTGCTCCTCCTCCAGGCTCTGGTTGGCTTATCAAATATTGGATCTCAGCCAGCTCAGGAAATCATCCGTTTTATTCAAGAAGAAAAGACAGGAATGAACCATTTATTTGGATGCTGAAATAGACAGTGGGCACTTAAATAGACAGCCTTTCTATTATCAAGAAAAAAAGTAAAAGATCAGGGCACTGAATGACCACGCACGCAACCTCTGTAGCAATTAAACAAATAACACAGGAATCACATTAAAGCAAACCTGAAACAAAGCCAACTGAAAAAATAAAGCAAACAAAAAATTATAAAGGAAGGATGCACTTAGGCAAAAGAGGAGAATAAAAATTACAATAGAATGTAATATCAGAGTTAAACGGTATATATAATGAGTTTTTAAAATAATTTCTTAAAAGGATCATTCTCAAAACACATAACTGAACATGACAAAATTATTTATATGTATATATATTGTTGTATTTCTTTAAAGTCTAGGTATCTGTACACTTACTTTCAATCAGTAATGCTAGTTCAACAATGTTGTAAAACAACATACTGATCCTTTGTTTGAAATTCAGCATCTACACATAGACTGTCCCTCATTGGTCCAACATGACTAAACCACTGAGATGATATACAGAAAAAGTATGTGTGCACTCACAGAACAAAAAAGTCGTAATGACAGGTACCAGAGATTGGTGAGAAGAAAAAAGACAGCTGTGCAACTATCAAATATGTAAACTCCATGCTCTTGTTTAGACTGTGATGTCTTTTTATAAATATGTGATAATTTGGTGAGTTTAACTGAAGAGGCTGTGAATAATTATTTAATTTACCATTTGATTCCAACTGCATTTGAATAAATACAACTTTATGGTGTCTTTTCTTCAACCAAGTCTTCCCAAAAATGTAAGCAAATCACAGTATCACTTTCTCTCCAACATGATTACTACTGCAGGTTCTAAAATACAGCCTACCAAAATCCTAAGCAGAATCAATAGGACCTGCAATGTTATGCAAATTTATAAGTCAAGCCTAGGTAAACAAAGGAAGGATTCTTTCCTACATTTTTTGTGGCAAATTGAGTACAGATTGAAATGACGCGTAAAAAATTTAACTCCTAAACTGTGTACAATCACGTAACTAATTCAGTCTAGCATTTATCATTCATTCTGTATTTGTTTTCGTTTCTCCTTAACAGGTTAAGAGAACAAATTCTAGTCACGGGTTGGTATAATACAGGAAACATGCTACCTCACCTTCTGAAGCAATATCCTTGCTGTACACCTTGAAAGTTCTCTACACATATTCAAGCTTTGCATATGCAAACAGTACATCTTTCACTACTGCTTCATAAATACGCTGTTCTGAAAAATATTCTTTGGATTTGGTATGATAAGTTCTGCATTATCTTATGCATATATCAAGGTACTGGCATCACAGAAAAGATACATTATTTTTTACATCTTTTTTTGAGATACTTCTCTTATTCAACATTGTCTTCTGTAATATTTTCTGTTTTATTATGTCCATAATATGAGTATTTCGTTTCTGTGCAAGTAATGCATTTCACTTTTAGAAAAGGAGGTTCACTAGCTGAACTCCAGGCATGAAAAACAAATATTAGAAATTGCAAAGCTACTACAGAGTCCTGATGATCATTTCACAACCAGTAGTTCATGTCATACTTCTCCCACACACAGAGATGTAAAAAATTACTAGTATATTTTAAAAATAGACATTACATTCAATGCACCTTCTTATCAAATGTGCTTTATAAGTAATAAAATTACAGGGCAAGCTGATTATTTGCTTATATGCTTTAATATTTTAGAAGACAGATGTTCGCAAAACAAACAATAACAGCAGATGGTGGCCAACATTAACAGAGTCAATCTTGATCACCAGCATATAACAGAGTAGCATAAAAGACACAAAGAATGGGAAACAGGAGAGAAGTGATCCTTCAGGGAATTGTATTTGTATAACATTGTTTTTCCACTCAGTACAAAAAGCATCAACCCGAATTAGAATCACAGGTCTCTGAAAGCAAATATGAGAAAAAAGTTTCCAAGCAACATAAATTATGGTTGCAAAGTAGACAAGATAAAGCCTAAAAATACCTATAGAAAAACAAGATTCTCTTCAGTAGGCAATGCACTGTAACTCATAGTCTTGGGTTTTACAGTTAAAAGGATAAAGGAAATAAAGAGATAGGGAAGAACTTGGAAATATAATTCTGTCCAGTGAAAGATGAAGAAAAAAAACCCCAGGGACAGCTGAACTACCCAGAATACCCATTTCAAATGGTGAACTAGGAAGGAGAGGAGAAGAACTGCTATACAAAGGAGCCTAGTTAAACTTGTAAACAGCACATTAAAAATTAGAGTGATCCATTATGATAACTGATATTGATAGTTCATCATCCCAAGAAGCTGTTATTTTGAATGCTAATAGCTAACTACTCCAGTCTAACTCCACTCTAACAGTAATAATCCAGACGAGAAAATTAGAAAACCCTCTGAACTTGCTGAAACATCCATCAGAGGCACTACTAGGTGGAAGCAAGTGAAAGGCTTACAAACTTAAAAAAATCCCAAACAAACCAACCTTGAAAAACAGAAGATATGTGGTCATGAGAGATGACTTCATAGTATAGTGTCAGCAGCTAGAAATGCACTATCAAGAATGCACTGAATCATCTACTCCATTTCCAAGGACACGCTTAATTTCACTGCACTTCTGCTACGTCAGCCAGTGAAGGATGGTCTTACATGTGACACTATCACAGCTTACACGACTGCGAAAGGCAGGCGCAAAATACAGTTGCCTAAGACAGTCCTACATCTTGTAGTGAAGATGCATGCCAAACATGAAGCACACACAAAATACCTCTTATTTCAGAGCACAACTGCAGCTGTCTCTTTTCATGCAGTTCCAAAATCTTAGGAAACAAAAAAGAATGAAAGAGAGGGCTGTACAAGAGAAGATCAAGAGCACTGGTCTCCAACCAATCCATGCAGTTACAGCTCTGTACTGGACATCTGGCAAGCCCTGGAAAACTTCTAACTTAAGAGTTGTTGCAAACATTTGAATACATTAACCAGTTAATGCCTTACAAACCATACCACTATTTTTTACTGCGCAAAATCAGAGTTGCACAAACTCACACACAAATGCTGACACAAGCAGCAGGCATTAATCCCTAAGATAGTGCCCATTTCTATCTCAGCTTTTCTGTTTTTCACACAGAACACAAACTCACTCCCTGAAATAACAGTCCATTAAAGTAACTCAATAGAAATGTACGCAAATTGAGTTTCCTAGCAAACTAAGAACGGTCAGATGAACCCTACCAATTTATGCAAAGTCTATTTGAAGATATTTCTCCCAGCAGCCAATTCTGCCAGAATCATCTGCTTTGATCACCAGTCAACAGTGCTAGCTATTTCCATGCACAGTCACTCAAGCACACAGCCTGGCATACGCACCCAAGCTGGTAATGTAAACTAATATCCCGACCCGCGAACAAGGAGCTCTGAAGCACAGAGACCAACTCGTTTGTGTTACATACTCACTGTATTCTTCAAAAAGTGTAGAAGAATTTTAGTGACACAGACTTTTCCTACATGCCACTGGCCAATATCCAGACACATTTAAACACCAGCTCTTTATACCAGGAAAATAAAGCCATGTTTGGACTCCCTTCACCTTCAGCTAAGTATGATTTCCTTCATCTAAGGAAAAAAGCTAATTCAATTGCTTTCAACAATCAGGTGTTAGAATTAAAGCTATAATGCTCTCTACTTAGCATTTAAAGAAATTTTAAAACGAAAAAAGTGCGTTTGTATAAACATTCTTTTTAATAATTATGAGAGGTTTATAACTTCAAACTGCTCTCAAGGCAGCTTCTTCCAAATCCAGGTTTATACATTTTTCACACAATGTAAGACACTACGATCTTCCTAAAAACTCAGTTTTGAACATCAGCATCAACAATAATTTTACTCTTTAAACACCAAGTAATATGTATACGTTATTTTTGGTAATTACAAACTTTTTTCCCCACACACACGTAACACAAATGCCTAAGACATCTTAAGCCTTTTTATTGCAACAACAGGTTCTATAGACAAAAGTAAGGCTTAAACAAACTAACAGAAACATTTGCTAATATTCAACTACTATAAAACAATCCACAGCAGAGAGCTTACAGACCTCAATCTGGGTCACAAGAAAAACAGCACATTTTGTAACAAGGCTTTGATGTGAAAATTGATTCAGTCACTGATATCCCTTGATAAAACAATTTGTACCATTCCAGAAGTCTCCTTTTAAGTCTGAAAACTATAGGAATAATGAGCATAATGGAAGACCTTCTTTACTAACTACAGCAGCAAGTTAGCAGCAAGTGAAATTTATTTCTATGAGCTGAAATTATAAGCCAAGAGAGACAACTCCATCTTTCAGCTTAAATAAGAAGGGAAAAATTAAAAAAAATAAGTCCCTTTCTGCCCCCAAAATATTAATTCCCAAATAAAAACACCCAAGACTGAAAAAGAAGCATAATTTACAATTGGTAAAGGAGCTAGGAAGAGTGTCCTGATATTCCCCTTAACCAGTCTTTACTTCGCTGGCAATTATTTGTACTACCAAATGACCAAGTACCTAAAATAATTAAACACAGACCAAATACATGTTTTACAAGTTTCTGCCCACAAATCTACCATGTTTATGAAAAAAATAATAAAAATGAAAAAATAAAACAAAACAACAGCCCCACAAAAACAAAACAAACCCCACGACCAACACCCGTGTAAGGACGGAATTTTCCAGTTTTTATTTTACAAAATGACTTCAAGGTGGACATGGGCCTGGGTAATTTGCTATACCTAACCCTGCTTGAACTGGGGCATGGGACTAGATGATCTTCAGTGGTCCCTTCAAAGTGAGTGATTCTACAGAGATGCTTAACAGCATTAAAGAGGCACAGAACTACCTTGGATTTTATTTCCACTCAAAATACACAAGGAAAGGTTGCGTGTGAGTGACCTTCAGGAGATGCAGCATGCATGTCAGATGATACTCATCCATAGGAAGCACCCAAATAAAATCTGCACTGAAACAGAATGACTGTTTTCAACTTAATGCAGCTGTTGTTAATGAATACCATCTACAGCGTCAAAAACTAAATCTTTAAGACTGGAATCAGAAAAAGAGTCCTCTCTTTCCATTGTTGACACTGTCAATCCACCTGAGTCATTTAACTTGACCTTTGCAAACCTAAGCATTACCCTGAGTAAAGGACATAACACACAACTAAACTGAAATCCTCAGATGAGTTACACAACACCTTTTATTAAACAGGAGTTTCACCTACATGTTTCCAGTGCTAAAGAGGCCAATGAGCGGAACCGCTCATTAATCTGAGAAGGTCGAACACATCCACGTTTAAAGTTGTTTCAGGACACCAGAAGCCTACAAGGCCACTGACCCAAGCTGCGTGAAAAAGGCCAGCAGAGACTGCCGGCTGCACAACCCTACTGCTTCGCATTCTGCCCCCTCCACTGCTCCCTAAGCTCCGGGTGCAGCCATTTAGTTTATAAGGAAAGGCAGGGACGGAAAGTTTTGTCACTTCCAGCAGCGCCTCCCTCGCACGAAGCTCGGCGGAGCGGCGGGAAGCGCTGCGGGACAGGGATGCCAGCCCGTCCAGCTGAGCGCGGCAGGGCCCGGCCGGAAGCACGGGGATGGGGGGCCGACGGACAAGGAAGGAAGACTTACAGCGGCGGCCACTGCCCCGCCGGCGTGCGCTTGTCCGGCGCGGTGCGGGTAACCAAGGGTAACACGCCTGCTGTCAGCAGAGCTGGCCTCGCCAACTAGAGGTTGATTTGGTGGATGACAAGTTGCCCATCAGCCGGCACTGCCGTTGTTGTCAGGAGGGCTAGTGGTATCCTGCGGTGCATCGGGAAGAGTGTAGCCAGAAGGTTGAGGGACGTGATGCAGTCCCCCTACTCGGCCCTGCTTGAGATGAACACGTATGGAGTGCTGTGTTCAGTTCTGGGCTCCTCAGGATAAGAGAGACGGGGCTAAATGAAGAGGGTCCAGTAGAGGGCCATGAAAACGATTTGGGGTCTGGAGGACCTCTCTTATAAAGAGAGACTGCAAGAGCTGGGCCTGTTAAGTCTGGAGAAGAGAAGACTGAGAGGGGATCTCAGCAATACATACAAATATCTCAAAGGTGGGTGCCAAGAGGATGGTGCCAAACTCTGTTCAGTGGTGCCCAGCAACAGGACAAGGACCAATGGCCGTAAGCATAAGAAATTTCACCTCAACGTAAGGAAGAACTTCTTTTACACTGAAGGTGGCAGAGCACTGGAACAGGCTGCACAGGAGATTAGTGTGGTCTNGCCGTCCCCTGCCCAGTCCCGCCAAGCGCCCGAGCTGCTGGTGTTGCCACCACCACCCTGCGCCGCTCCGGCTTTA